>JAVQJG010055572.1:0-48660 GCA_036024015.1 Craterocephalus amniculus | reverse complement strand
ACTAATTACAAAAGTGGCAGGTACTGGTAAGCGAGCATCACCTTCACCATCACCTTCCCCGACAGAAAAACTGCATTTAACAACAAAGATATGAAAAAATAAAAAAATAATAAAATACGAAAACAAGAGTAAACATCAGTGTTGCTTTTCTTCACCAGAGTTTTGGGCTGTAAAAGTTCGAAATCTGATTGAAAACTTGCAACTTTAACTGTTAACTGTGAACTGTTAACTGAACAGTTAACTGTGTGTGCAGCTTATGTTGTAGCAAAGTACGATGCAAAGCCACTTCTGATTGGTGAGTATGATTAGCAAAAAGAAGAGATTATCTTGTGTTTCTACCAAGTTAAAAAGCTAATGGGAAATGCAAGTGTGTAAGTGACTGACTAGACATGACCAGTCCATGCATTTTCAACTTGTCACCTTTTCATAAGGTGAAATAAATAATTAAAGAAAAACACTGTATATAAGATGAACAAATAGTTTGTAAGGGAGGTTTTAAATGAATATATATAACAATATGTGCAAAATAAAATAATATTTTTCTTTGTTTGATGAAACTACCTCTTTATGGTGATAATATCTACATCCGACATCTAACACTCCAAAATTCTGCCCCCATGTAGTAAAACAGCATACCTTACTCATTCCAGAGAAGAACGATTCTGTTCATGTACAGTAACAATTCCTCTGAACAGAGATTTTCCTTTGTATAAATATTGGACTTTGAAATTAGATTAGTACATATTGATCCCTGTGATTGCTGCAGCTGGGGCATATCTCAAATCCATTAATGGTCTGGAAGAGCACAGGGATCGAGTAATTTATCACCACTGTTGAAAACTAATTTATTCATACCATCCAGATTTCCATGCTACCACGACTTCCAGTGTTTTCTGTTCTCGTCATGGACTGAGATGCACATGTGTATTACTCAACACATTTTGTCTTTTCAGTAAAATGTATCACCTGGTAAAATGATGAACATTTGAAATTCAACTTGCTGAGCATGTGGGGACAATTATACTGTATGGCCAGCATGGTGCTGATTTGGTCAAATAAGGAAAACAGAAACATTTAGTCAGCAACAACAAAATTCACTTGGAAATGTTTTACAGCAATAGGATGGAGCAGTTTTCAGCCCCATCCTATGTATTACTGCAAATTATTTATATGCCTCAGAAAATGATAAACTCACCGCACTAATAGCATAAGGTGACAGGGAAATGTCATTTACTGTATATAGCTGCATTATCAACATTTTACAGCTGGTTATGTTGGTTTCTGTGGAAGAGGGAGGTAGGCGCCCAAACTCATAAATATACTGTGGGACCTGAGCTTATATTCAACCAACAAGTAAACAGAACTTAATATTGAATATTGAAAAAAGGAATACATTAAAAAAGAAAAAGAAATCCAATGCCTTACAAAATCTACAGTGAGGCATGATCAGCATTTCTCAGGTTTTTATACTCACAGTAATGTTTTCATCAGCAGATCAACTAATTCTACCTTTACCACTGTGATTACTGCTCCCAGTCATTTCACACTTTCATGCTTGACTATGGCTACATCCACATGAGGATGGAACCGATTTAATTATTAAAAGGTTTTCCATGAAGACAGAGTTGGTTTAAATCACACTTTTGACCTGTAAGTGGTTACACTGCCACAGAAATACGCCAAAAACAGGAGAATAAGACAAGGAGCATGAGCAGAAACTGCTGTGATGTAAATAAACGAGCAAAAAAAGATGCAAATACATTGTGGAGAGGTGGGGCTTTGGAGACATTGATTCAGGAAGGATCATGTGTATGGAAATGAAAAGTGTTTTCACTTTTGTTCGAAATATTAATTCCATTCATTTTCATTCAATTTAGCTTTATTTGTATCCTGCCAATTCACAACAAAGTCATCCCAAGGCTCATGAAAAAGACACAATGCAATTCTTTGTGTTCAAATTACAATCCATTTAAATCCACTTACTTGCCATTTATGACTGTGGTCATATAAGTCAATTCATATCATTATTTTCCAAAAGGCATTTTCAGACATTTAAAACACAGCGAAAAGCATGAAACAGCTGAATTTTTAACAGCCAAATGTTTTAAAAACAAAAAATTAGCAGATACACCTAAACCTGTTCAATCCAAATGGCAAGCAACAGTCAGCTTTTCTCACACATTCAACAGAGAGGAACAAGACAGAAGTAGAGACTCTCAGAGTGAGTAAAACTATGTCAACACAGATAATGAGAAAATGAAACAGGAAGTATTATTTAAAACCTGAATGGAAAAGGGGAAACGAAGAGGAAAACATTCTTTTCAGTGTCTATCAAACTGTATTACAAATTTCAATATTGCCACCCGGACAGATCAGAGACAAAATCCATGATTTAAGAAGTTGACACTTTCAAATTGACTCTTTTAAACTATAGATGTTTTAGTGTCAGCTTCCGCCTCTTGTATGATTTCATAATTAAGACCAGCAAAGCTCATTTTGCTTTAGTTAGGCTCAACCACTTAGTGACACATGAACAGCGTGGCCCTTGGTGATGCAAGAACTCTTCTATTGCTGTGACTACAAGCAGAGATTTAACATTTAATGTTTCAACTCTTGAATATGTGATTTTACGTCCTTTTAATGTTATATTTGTTTAAATTCAGTAAGAGCACTTTGATATAATGTAGAAGTACCCCATTACAAACACAAGTTCCACTTAGATACACTGTAAGTACAGAAATATCAACTCATGTGGAATTCCCTCCTGTCCATGACTCCATTCGTTCATTCATTAGCTAATACAACCTTTTATCTTTAAGAGGATCACATGGGGACTGGGGCTGATCCCAGCTGACACTGAGAGGCTGTGCACTCCGGAGACAATTCACCAGTCTGTCAAAGGTTGTGTTGCTGGGGTAGGATGTTCCAGAAGTTGTTTGGGCAATTGCAGCATGCTGAAGTGGAGAATTTCACTTTAAATCAAATACGTGCAATATGATGGGATTCATTATATGTTTTGCATATTGCTTGTAATATTATATAATGGAGGAGACTCAGTATTAAGCAAAGTCTAAGTTGTCAATGAAGCACATTTATTGACAATAGGACAAATTTTGATTTGTCATTTAACATTTCTGGTGTTTCTTCAAAACTTTGGATTCTTCACGATGAATAAAAATAATGCTTTTTGAGTTTGAACCATTTTAGGCAGCACAGCTAGAGTTTGGACAGATGGACCAACTGCAGGTCTGGCAGAAAAAACTGCATTAAATATTCTGTTTCTGGTGGCTCTTTCCTAAAGTAGGGAAAATTTCTGATTCACTGGAGCTGAATTTTGGAAGAAAGACAGGAAGAAACTTGCTCTTAGTGTGGGCAACCAAAGATAACAGCAGATATCATAAAGTGATGATAAAAGAAGTAGGGCAAATCTTATCATGGGCATGAGCTCCGGCAATAACTGCAGAAAAAATGGGTCTTTTTTTGCCAATGTTTTAAGAGTTGCATTAATTCTTAGTAAATCAGAGCTTACACAGCCTCATACAGATATACTAAGCACGACACACCAGCTGGTATTTCATGTTGCCTGTGATGGTGACAGATTTGTGGCTGCTTTGCTATCTGATAATGATCCACATCCCTCCAGGAGATACTACATGCATGTCAGATATTCTGTTACAGCTTGGAATAAGTGTGGGGCCTGATTTAATTGTGGTATCACACAACCACATGCAATAATTCACATCTGTGCAGTCAACTGCATGAATGTGAAGTTGGCTGCCAAGAAGATCCTGAAAATGTCGTATTTCCTGAACTGGATAGTGACACAGGAATGAAAGGGCAGCGTTTGAGTCTTTGACTTCCCAGAAAAGCCATGTTTTCACAGCATGTTTTTTATGTGTTCCTGTTACGCTGTTTTGCATGTGTCAAAGTGTGTGTTTTACCATTCTGACTGATGTGGGACAGGTCGGTGATGATCTTGTCAGCCTTCTTCCTCTTGTTAGAAGGGGCAGGAGTTGCAAAAGGCATGGCTACAAGGCAGAGCACAGCAGACAAGTTTGAGTTTTCACAATAATGTTTACTGCTTTACATTACAAGAAACACCTCTTTACATTACGAAAAGCACACTTTAATCTGCATCTCAGGTTTCCAGTTGGAACAAACTAAATCAAATGTCACATACAGAAGATTACAAAAAATAATGATTTTAGAAACCTTTAACATTAGATAGATTTAAATCTAAAAGTTGAAATCTTTATAAAGATCTGTTATAAACTTCTGTAATGAACTATCAGCCAATCATCACATACCCCTTCTCTAAAATGTAGCATTTTGCTTTTCTCACTGTGCAAACAAGGGTTCGAAAAACAAAGAGATGAATGAAAAAGCTTCCAAGCAGACCCTTTTCTTTCAGCAACTATGATCCATCACTTTCAGTAAAAAAAAAGTTGCATTGTGTTTAGGATGACTGTATGGATTCCTCTGCACTGATATAAATAGTCATGATGCTTTACTGGCATCAAAATTTGCTTGCATAATGACCGATGTGCTGAAGATAATCAGCCCATTAGAAGGTCAGATGGGAGGATGTGATGTAGCCAAATACCAAGTATAAAGTTTCCTGGTCAAGTTTAATTTAGCCTTCCTTTGCTTTCTGTTGTGCAGCTTTAATACACATTAAAATGTAAAATAAAATAAATACCATTGCCAAAAGAAACACTGTCATTTTTTAAGATTGCTATGGCGACATTTAGCACAACTGTAATGCTATAACCCTGCACATCAAAACAGGGTGCATTGGGAATACCCTCTGGATTCACAGTTAATGCAATTGGTTCCAGATCCCTGAGTAACAAGTGCAGAATGAGAATGGGGGGCTTCAGCTGTTAGTTCTGCTGTATTGTTCAGTCTAACTTCTCTTTTTAATCTTATGGTAACAGCATGCAGCTGTGTCCACTCTGAAAACTTTGATGAACCTCATTTAATGTCACCTGATACCCTGCAGAAATTTTTGCAGAGGTAAAAGGAGCTTGACTTTTGCAAATATATGTGTCAGGAGATGAGCAACTTAATGTCATAATTTCGTTTGTAACTATATCAGGTGTGAACAACCGCCTGTAATGATAAAATATCCAATGTTGTTGTTTTGTGTAATATAGTGCTCATATGGTATTACTGGACAGACAATCACTGTATAGTACAGTTTTCTACCCCAATTCATGGTCTACCAAAGATAGACATTTCTAAACTGTTATCTTTCTTCAAATTTAATTTTACTCTTTTACTTTTTATAGCCTTTTTGTGTCTTCCTTCACCGGTGTGGACAATAACACTGATGTTAACAGTATGTTATTGATCAATTTGCCCTTCATTTAATTGTAAAATTATTTTTAAAATTTTCAATGAAGTTATTCGGTCACCTTCTACCTTTCCTTGTGGAATTCATTTGTTCCAAAATGTATCACCCAATTTATTTGGCACGCATGAAGTCTCACAGATAGCCTGACAAATTAAGCATCGAAGTGTGAAACACATCCATTATTATCCCAGAAGATACAAACTTATACCCAAGAGATATTTGTGGATAATGAAGTTGCCCATCAACCTCAGATTGGAGTGGGCTCCAACTGAACCTCGGTGGGTTCTTTAATCAAGTTAAGCCCACTTTAAACATGGTGTATAACCTCTGCATGCCCTTGAGGACACTAATTCCTGGTGGCAGCTTGTGTCTCTTTTGACTAACTGCTCTAATGGGGAGCAAGCAATATGTTGCTGTCAGTGGCACAGGTCGAAAGCAATTATGTAAAGCTTGAGGTGAGTCCCAGCACAGGAGAAAAAGCAGGAGGGCCCGTCTACAGGGAGACAGTTAATGTAATTGCTTTTCATCCGCTGTAATTGAAGCTCATTTCCTAGCCAGGGATTCAGTCCTGTGCAGGCTATTTTTATGAGCCCATGTTCTATAGCACTCTGGTGAGTGGAATAGTCATCAGCAAGAAAAAATACATACAAGTACACCAGCAGCGCACACACAAACACTTAGATAGCTTTCGTCTTGTGATTAAAGTGAGTCAGTGGCTGCAGGATTAAAAACTGCCGGTTGCAGGTGTTTTTGGATGTTCTGGGAAATGCAAGATGGAGGCAGCGCTGATGGCAGCGAGAGGGGCTGTGTGCGAGGCCCTGGGTCCTGTTACCGTCTCGCTAAAGAGAAGAGGAGCTCCTGTCCCCCTCGACCAGCCTGTTTTAGCTCCAGATAAATCTCAAGGGGACAGCTGGGGAGGAAGGGCATCAGTCAGCACATTCCCAAATACACTCATACATCCATCCCTGCGGAAGAAAAACTCCACCAGAGACGGCCACATTCCTCACTAACCAGTGTTTGGGAAGAAATTGAGGAGGGCGAATTGGAAGAAGTCCAACAATTCATGATTCAGATTTTGGTTTATTTGAATAAACCACATTTTAAAGAAAATGTCATCTAACTGCCAACATTTTTATGACATTGCATGAATTTGGAGGCTTTCTCAAGCAATTACTATGGAACTTCCCAATCAATGTTGCTGTACACTACGCTTTTAATTGCTGTTTAATTCATTCACTCCGTTACAGAGGTTCCCACGGGTCACTTACAGCCCAAATCTGCTGACCGCAAGGCTCAAATGTAGCTGGAGCTGTCTCCTTGTGCTTAGACACGATCCCAGATAATCTGATAACTTAACGACCACCAGTGCTAGATAATCCAAAAAATCCAAGGCATGTGTGGGAGAGATTTCTTTGGGTTTTCTATCAGTGCTATCGCCCAATTTCACCTCTCGGGTGTCCTACCTGTAAGACCCAGGTATCCACAGGAAGACACAGGTCCCAGGGGAAGAGGAATTTAGATTCCCAGAGCTTGTATTGTACTGCCTGCCCTCTTCTTTGCCCCGCAGAGAGTGAAACCCTATCAGCAGGGCTGCTTCAGTGCTCAGAACCAGGCCTGGGGGGGTGGGGTGAACTGAGTTGGGGGCACAGGTGGGTGTGGTGTTTAGAGCTCAGAAATGATCAGAATTAGAGGCAATCCTCTATCCACTTTTGAAGGTTTTGGCTAAAGTAATTTGTAACTAGAAATGAGGAAATCTTGTTTCTCCAGGGTTGTTTTTGTTTGATGAGGTTAAAATTTCCTATATGAGCCAAATGTTTGTGAATGTAGATACTTATACCCATTAGGGGGGCGCTGTAATGTTACCTGGGAAGGTAATGGACGTGTGTATACAAAGGGATCATGATTTTGGCCCAGAAGGGTTTCTGAACGCTGTGGCACAAGTTCCTAACAACTGTTTGTTGCACTAAGCTGTTAAATGCATAATCAAAGAGTAAATGGAACAAATCTGCATCACAAGTGACCCAAGTGGACATTCAATGATTGGGCTATAGAGATAAGGCAAGTCGACAAACCCCTGGAGTCAAGCATCTCAGTAGCTCAGCAGTAGAGTTAACTCCTTTAGCACTACCTCTTAATTATTAAATGCCAGCTGGTTAGTAACTCTGGTAAGGTAGAGAAATAGTATCCTAGACAGGCTGAGTGTTTTGGGAGAGGATTAATCATGAACAGTTAAATGCATAAAAATGACCCATTATGTTGGGATTGCATCATCTACTGCAATGACTCTAAAATAAATCTCTCTTAGGGGAACACCAAATCAAAAACAGTCATGGTATAAGTGTAAAGATGATAACATCAACTGGAAAGTACTTTTGGAAACCATTAGTAAAAGACATTCATTGATACATCCATAAGTAGATGTTGTATATTTGATGTCATGTTCTTTGGCAGGGGTCTGTCCAGCGGAGGTCCTCGTGGGCCTGCAATCCTTCAAATTTTATGTCGACACACCTGACTCACATTAAATGGCTCTCCTCACCAGCGTTTTGTTCAGATTCTACCCAAGCAAGTTGATCTTTCAATCTGATTCAGATGCTGCATCAGGAAACCTGAAAAACCTGCAGGACAGCAGCCTTTAAGGACCAACTCTGTGCACACCTAATCTATGGGATTTACAGCAATCACATTTCTGGTTTGGATATTGTTAGATTTTTTTTTCTGTTATTATTTCCTGTTTTCTAAGGGTTTTTAGATCAGGTTGTCTATTATTCTGAAATGTTTTCTTCCTGTTGGCGTTTGGCATCTGGTTACCTGTGCTTTGTATAGGAATAAACTCCCTTATACCCCTCAGTTTGCTTTGCTTCTTGCCGGATCCTCATTCTTTCTTGATTTGTTTTTTTCCTTTTTTCTCTTTGTTAGTTTACGTTATAGTCTTGCATTACTTTTTGGTTTATGTTGTTGCTTCTGTTCCTTTTGGCCTATAAATTATTTTCATTCAATTATTTTATCATCATCCTGTTTTTGGATCCTTCCTCCTCACTGCCCCATGATAGAACATAAGTACAGTATTCAGGGTTTGTGGCAAATTTTGCTGACATGGAGGCATCAATATCAGAAATCTGATGACGCCTGCGTTCCCAATCTGTTACCAACAGAAAACATTTGATGCATTATAAAGCAAAAAAGGATCCTTCAGATTTAGTAGATAAAATCTCGACTCCAACAATAATGAGAAAATATTGTGAAACATGCCCCAATAAATTTTAGTTCATTTACATTCTTTGCCAAAAAAGAAACTTGAAGTTTAAGCACTTATCAGTTTTTAATTAAATGTATGGATTAAAGTATATTCTATTTCTTTTTACATTTTACACGCCAGCAAAAACTATGTTGGATTTAGTTAACTCTTTACTTTGTGTAACTGTAACTATTTATTTATGTTAGAACGGTGCACAACTACACACAAAGACGTCAGTTTCTGGTATTTCAGCATAAAGCTGCATCAGTACTGTCATGTGTATAGAAGTCTATCTTCTCTACAGTTGTTCCACTTTTCACTTTTTCAGTTTGCAAAGATCTTAACTCTAAATTTTGGAACAGCCAGAGGGTGTACGTGCCACTGGCTATACTCTTAACTCTAAACTCTGAATTCACTGGTTGCCAGTTGTAGATAAAAGGACTGGCATGAAAATTTGTAGAGGATCACTCAAGATTTATTAGTCCCTCTGCTTCTCTTCTGCAGGTGAACATGAAATAACACAAAAGAGAAGAAATTGGAGTTTTTTTTGCCAAAGGCTCTTCATGATGAGTCTCCTCTGATAGTCTCTTGGTGCATCTGCCTCCAACTTTGGGTATAATTAGCAACTTGCAGCCTGTTTTGAGCCTGGCAGGAGTTATACTTGAATCACCCTGTCAGTCTTCTTGCAGCTGTTTAGATTTAACCAGTGGCTTGTGTTATTAACTTTTACACAGGTGCATCTGTGGGACGAAGTTATAATAAAATCTGTGCTATGGTCTGGCTCTCAGTTTCGGTCAGGCAGTTCAGCCAGCTGGGGTGGACTGATATTACTGTATGAATGTCCTCAAAATGAATACGTATTTTTCAAGCAGCAGCAAGCCACATTTTCTGGAAGTATTAGTATTGAATAACATGCAAATACCGGAATAGGAATTACCAGCCGAATCTGCTGTTGACTTTCAACCAGCATTTCCGAATTAAATATTAATTAATGTGCCATATTTGCAGCTTAACACAGTTTTGCCATCTGAGAGAAGTACAACGATGCCAGAGATCTTACAGAAAAATCAAACAAAACATAATTTTCAATCTTTGGGAATTTTGGGGGCTCCAGAATCATCATATGATAATGGCATTTCATGAAAGACACAAAACTGAACCACTATGATATACTCAGAATCATTTATAAAGAGGTAGGATGTGAAGAGCGGTTTTATGCAACACTTTGACTTTGACCTCTGTAAGACTGAACTTTGTCAAAATACTTTTACTTTGTGACTTCATTGTTAGTTGAGGTTGGTAGGGGTTTAACATAAAATACAGCTTATATTAGATATTAATGAATGAATGATTCCGTGCATACTCAGATTTACCCCTAACTACAGACAGAATGTCACAAATTGGCATCATGTGCCATGAACATTGTTCTACACTAAACAAAGAGCAAAGTCAGTAAACATGATGATGAATGCATCAATCGCCTACGTGCACCTACTTGAAATGTGCAGCAAATCCAAACATTGCACTTTTAATAATGCTAATGTTAATAAGTGTTAATAAGCAGTGTGTAAAGTGATGCTTTGTAATGGTGTTTGGGTTCTGGCACCACTTTTTATGGTGATACTTTTTTTTAGCTTTAGCATGCAGCTGTTTTATGTGAAAATGCAAAAAACAAAACAAAAAAACAACTATCAGACTTACTGTTACACAGATGGAAAAGTGTTGTTAAATGCTGCATTGCTGCATAAGACACCAAACACTTTAACTGTCCTGGATATCACCTTTTTGGTCTTCAGATATCCAGGTATAAAACCCCCTCAAATGAGCTTCAAAAGCCCTTAAATCTAACACCCAGGTCTTCTTTAAAGGTGAATTGAAGTGGGTTACTGCTGAGAGCAACAGGAACATCAGGCAGAGATTAATGAGTATATGAATGTTCATTCATTTCAGAGAAACGCTATGCAAAATTAAAGACAATTTTAGCACTTCATTGCTAAATAATCTTAATATATCAAACTCTAAAATCTAGTTTGGATTGAAAATTGGACATTTAGCAGTTCTGTGTACACATAGCATGTTTATACTGCATACAATAACACGGTTAGCACCATTTTGGTCTATGATGTTGAATGTCACTGTGACATTGAAGATTTTTTTTTCATTATTCTGAGAGCTGTGTTAAAAGCCTTTGTATCAATTTGATATATGTCAAAACACTTTCTACCAAGGATGCTTGGTCAAAGGTCATTTTACAAACAGATTAATTGACCTGATTAAGACTTGCCTCTAGGTATAACACTGCCATTGAAGCATTTTCTGATAACCTGAACGAGGTCATATTGGGAGTTGGTAATGGTCTAATCGAGCTATCTGAAGTAAGATGGTCTTACTTCCGCAACATTTTACCTGGACCATTCCATCTTATTTCTTCACAATGCATGACCCAGACTCCCGCAGCATCAGTGCAGAACTGGATGACCAAGGAGAAAAGTGAGGTAGAAATCAGAGTTATGCTTCATGCTTGGAAAAAATGTATAGGACCATGCTTTGTACCGTGTTAACGGGGATTCAATTGGAATCCTACATGCTTCTTATTTAAACACCGTTATTGGAATATTGTTCATGTAGAATAAGTTCAACAAAATTAAAGGGAATTTAGCCAAGCAAAAAAAAAAAAGTAAATTAAACAGGAAATAATGGTTTCCTAAATAATATTCCCTAAATGATTGATCCAAATGGGCATCACTTTCTTCCTGGAATGGCCTCTGGCTCTCAGCCCTGCTGACCCTGAAACATGGTGACAGATTAGATGAGGCTGTATGAGGTAACACTTCCTCTTTGCTCTCAATCACACTGTAAAAAAAAGCCATCAGAATTAGGAGTTTATCACCGTGCCAAATAGTTGGAGATTAACGGCTCCAAAAATAGGTGAAATGGGCTGCCTGTGTGTGTGTTCTTTCTTTACTACATTTGAGAGGTCCAAAACCTTAGAGCCCACCATATTTGTGAAATCCTATAGCTTTGTGGGGACTGTAGACTGTATCAAAACTAAACTGCAAGACCTCACTTTTAAAGAGCTAAACAAGCATCAAAACTTGGTTTCAGGGTTATTATTAGATTAGAGTGTATGCATTTTAGATTTAGTTATGTTGGAAAGGGTGAGGAGCTAAGAAATGCCTTGTGTCATAGGCATTACCCCAAAAAGTATGTGTGTAAGAGAAATAATAACAAGTAATACCCTTTTGGCTTTTGATTAAAATGCAGTATTTATACATAATTCCATACTCAATTCAGGTATGTAATTTGCAATCATAAAAAAGATAACATTAATAAAACCATACACTGTGGGGATTTTGTTCACGTGTGTGTTTCCCCTTTTAGCATTAGAGCAGCTAAACTTTCCTTTGGACCTGAAAAGGACTAAAGTTAGCCCCACATGTTAACTGAAACCCAGTCAAGGGTCAAAGGTTAGATCCTTCACTGTGGCTATGGTTGGGTTTCACAGCTCCAAGGCCATTAGATGGATGTCATTAAGCTGCTTTGAAATGTAGGCCACCAGTTCTACAAGGACAATGTCAAGTACAGCTATCAAACACTGAAGCAAAAATAGCAGCGCAAAATAAAAGAAGCCATCTGTTTGTTATGTGTTTTTCTCTTGTCATTTAATTAGGATGCCAGATATTCTGTGCATTTACAGCTAAGACGTAAAAGAATGAAATAAAAGTGACATGTGGGTATAACTCTAAAGTGTTGTTGTTTTTTTTACAGCAATAAAATATATGATACAAAACCAGAGGAAGCTGGTACCTGTAGTGGTGCAACATGTCTGGATGGCAAGTTCAACAGACCCTCCGTGTGGTGAAAGTTAGTACTACAAAAAAAACGTTTTCCTAAATCAATTACTTGGAATCTAATGTCAAAACTGCCAAAATCTGAATTTGACAACTAGAGGGGTACGATCAGTTTTAACATTTAAAGTATGGTAAAAACATATGGGAGGGAGTGGACATACTGTATCCCAGTGTGGAAGCAAGCGATGATGTGGGTGACATGGGAGAAACATAATGACAGCTGAGGTGAGTCATGTCTATTTTTATTCAGCCGCATGTCTCTGCAGGAAAGAATCACAGCTAAATAGACATGTTATCCTTGTGTTGTTTTTCTATCAACAGATGAGAAATCAAATCTAGACGGGTTTTCCCTATGTAAAACTCCAGACAACAACACGCTTATAACTCAGGCATTAAACACACATCCTAAGAAAATCTACAACAGCCAATCACTGTTAATAAAACAACTTTTAAAAAATGACATTGCCAGATAGCAACAGGTAGGTTGTTATAGATCATAAAGCTAAAACTTTTTACTCATATCAAACATTCTACTGATTCCAACCTGTTCATCTTTTTCCCCTATCCTCTTTTTCATCTCATTCATCACACTCTTATCGTTACACATACTAAATTCCTCTTTTTTTGTTTAAACATCATCCTTCAGGGCAATATTTACAGAGATTTATTTCAGTTTCCCCAACCCTCTTTCCACTCTGTTAGTCTAGCTGCTTTCCGTTTCTCAAACATTTATCATTTTTCTTCTCTGAATTCCCGTCTTATAACAGTTTTCTGTTTTATTCTTGCTTAACCAAATGAATTGGATAAAAGAGTAAATGAGATTAAATATGAAAATCTGCTACATGTGAGGCCAATCCAAACAGATTTTGTGATAAAAGCATGTGGCTGAAGAGATCTCTGGAATAATCATGTTAACAGGCCTTCACATGTGTGAATGTATTTTTTTTTTTAAATGCTGCTCCGTGTTCCCACGTAGCCTTGATTTATCGAGTCCAGCGGAGAATCTTTTCAGTGCATAGTGGATCCAGGGCGCCACACAGAAGGCTGAAGACCAAGGTTGGAAGTGCTAAACCTTGGCCTGGGGACTCTGGGGGGTTGAGAGGCACCAGTGGGGGTCTTGGGACTCAGATCTGGGGCACTTTTAAACTGCCTGTTGGCCTGTGGAGGAACTGAGGGCTGAAGGTGAGAAAAAGTCGGAAGCTGGACCGGGTTTGGAGCAGGAGCAGAAGAGAAGTTGGGTAGCTGAGGGAGCGGAGCAGTTGGGACTGGGGGCATTGGAGGAGACAGAGGGGAGGCGGCCCACTGAGGCTGGTAAGGCTGGGGTGGAGGCTGATGCTGCTGGTAGGTGCTGGAATCAGCAGTGGGCAGAGGAGACATGGCATCAGAGCGCCTCAGCGGCTCTCCGAGTGTTGTAGCAGATCGAGGTACAATAACTTTGAGGGCGGGACCTGTGGCTGTCGGAGGGGGTGTTGAGAAGCGCTTCAACTCGTAGACCCGTGCTGTCTTCTGAGGACCACCTGTCATTGCTGGTTGCTGCTGGTTGGATGCTTGGGGAACTCCCCCTCCATAGCTGAACAGAGAGGAGTTGAGCTGGTAGGGCTGGTGGCTCATTATGTCCACAGGCTTGATGCTCGCTCTCTTCCCTTTGGATCCAGCCGTCCTAGACTTTGTCACCTCGGGTTTCCTCTGGGCCTTCGGAGGGCAGGACGGAGAGACAAGGGGGTTGTAGTTGATGGGAGGTGGAGCACGGATGTTGGGCGAGTATTTCCAGGTGGAAGGAAGTGAAGGTGTGGGTGAAGGCTCTCTTGTCTGAGCAGGAGAGTAAGGTGTTGCAGCGACAGATGGAGATCGCTCTACAACATAGCGGTCCATCCTGTTCTGTCTACGAGCAAACAGCTGACCTCCCTTCCCCTCAAACTGGGGCACCTGAGGGGCCTGCGGTTTGGGAGCCACTGGGGGCGGCCTGGGTCCTCGCTGAGCCTGCATAAAGTTACAGGCCTCTGCCCCAAGCCTCAACCAGTCCTCTTCTGGGCCTGATTCATGCCCAGCCTCGCCGCTGGGTGCCGCTCCAGCCTCAGCACCTGGAGTTCTCCCAAAGCGGTCATCCATATTCTGAATTATCGATAGCAAGTCAGGGTTTGGAGACACATCTTTGCTCTTTAGAGCGCTGAACATCGGCTTTTTATTGGTACGACGACGGGCATCGCTTAGGATACCCGTGCGAGCAGCGGGGACTGAGATGCGTTCCTCACGTGTCACCATTGAGTCAGTGGACGGAGCCTGGGGAGGGGGAGCAGAAGTGGCTACGCCTGTCACGTTGTAAGGGTGGACAGATGGAGTCGGAGTAGGAGAAGAGAAGGAGAGCTGAGATAAATCAGGAGGAGGAGGACATGGAAGGGAAAGGGGGGAAGCTGAGAGGTAGGTCGAGGCAGGAGGAGAGAGATAAGGTGGCGGAGGCGGAGGTGGAGAGGAGAAGGATTGAGGAGATGATGCAAAAGAACCTTGAATTGCAGAGGGTGAGACTGGGGTTGAAGGAGGAGCATGAATTTGCAGATTTGCAGGAGGCTGAGAGAAAGGGGCAGAAGACAGAGAGGAGGGAGGCGAAAGAGCTGATGGGGGCGAGTTAACCGAGGGGGGAGTGTTACTGTTGTTATTTCTTGGAGGGATGTACAAAGAGGTGCTAGACACCGCTCTTCTCGCATCTGCCCCTGTTTGATGATGAGCAGGCTGGATTGTCACCATGGATACCGCCGCCACGGGTTTGGTTGCCATAGTTATGGCTGTGGGTTTGGGTTGGGGAGGGCGGAACATCACCGAGGTTACAGATGCACGAGAAGGGGTTGAGCCAGGGGTGAAGGGACGAGCGGTACGGTTAAGTACGCTGGGATTAGGGTTGAAACTGCTGTTACTGTGTGGGTCTGTGTTTGGGTTTGGGCTAAACTCTGGGTTAGGAGTTGAACTGGGGTTGCCATGGTGCCCATTTTGACTGTGGATGGCGGTCTGTGAGGGTGGGCTCAGAACGACACTTGCCCGACTGACAGTAACTGATCCCCCATTGGCCAGAGCCACCGCTGGAGGAGACATGTGTGCAGAGTGGTTAATGATTGGCTGCTTTGCAATGCTGCTCTCCAGCCTTGAGCTGTGATTGGCCGAGCTCTCCAACTCGGACACCTCTAACCCTGAGTTTTGATCGTCAGAAACCTCAGATTGTGGAGTCAGATAAGCTGAGATGTCTAAGTCTGCACTATGATTGGTTTTAGGGGTTGTTGGAGTAGTTGGTGTGGTAGATGGACACGCAGAGCTTCTCCTATCCAGCAGATCAAGATAACCAGAGTCCCACGTAGGGTCAAAAGAGGATGAGAATCCCTCTTCATCAACTTCTGAGCCACTAAGGATCGAACTCCCTCCTTCCTCCTCAGTCTCTCCTCCTGTATCCCCTTCTGTCTCCCCTCCTCGATCTCCCTCAGCTTTGCCAAAGCAGGTCAGTGTGTACTTCTTGGCTCTTTGCCGGCGCTTCTTGAACATAAGAACCCCTTTTGAGTTGGGGTTGGGAGCATCAGTTAGCAAAGATGCAATAGAGCGGCATCTGGTGCGAGCTTCTTTCACCTGTTTCTCCACCACACTCTCCCCACGCTGCAGCTCTGAAACACAAAAAGAAAAAAAAAGGCAAATAAATAAGTTGAAATTTTTGGAAACACAACAGAGAAGCGACAACAATCAAGGAATAGGCGACAAATAGCAGAAGAATGACGGCGTGACAGAGCTGGACCGTGAGTAGAGGCTGATTTAAACGGTATTGTCACAGTGAGGAGCTTCGATGAGCATTACCAGTGACAGACAGGAGAGTGTGTTGTGGATTTAGAAAAAAGAATTCCTGCTGATCTCCAGAGTTGAGTCACCCCCTCCGGGAAAGTTAGATCACTGTGTCTTTCCTTCATATGTTTGTGCATATGTATGCTTTGCAGAAAACAATTGAACCACAGCTGAACTGAAAAGTACAGTACCTGATGTTATTTAAAACCACTCTCGTACTATACGGCGGGCATATAGAAAACAAAAATCACCTTTACCACATCCACTATCATAGAAAACCACAATGAGCAGCCTTCAGTCTGTTTTTCTCCAGTGAAGAATGTTTTGGGGCAGTAAGGAACTGAAACTTGATGCAGAACGTGCAACGTTTCCTCCAAACTGATAAGGAAAAAGTTAGTATTGCTGACATTGTGGATATCGTTCATGTAGCTATAACTTTTCTCATAGTGTTAACATGTTTATGGCTATGTTTGTATGTTGAGAAACCAGCCTGTATAAATTTGGGTTTACTGTAGTAGTAGTAGAAGTAGTATTAACAGTTTATTAACTATTTGGAGGGCTTTATAGTTCAAATGAAAGGTACCATTGGAAAATTCACAGGAAACAGCCTGTCAAGTTTGAAACAATGCATCTTGTGAACTAGCAAAGAAGGAAAGCATGGTAAAACTCTGCCCCCTTGTGGTAAAAAGCTTTAAAGCCCAAAGCTAAAAAGTCTATTATAAATTAAAATCAAGTAAAGATAATGAAGTATTGACTAGTGTGAGTGCACCAGCATGTGCACATGTGTCTGTGCCTTCGCTTTATCCAAGTCTATTTGAGTCTTGGCTCACCTCACATGAACATGCTCGTAACATAACTATAGACTGAGGCAGCTTCTGCAAAAAACACACATTAATATGCAACTATTAACATTTTACACCTCTTTTATAAAATAGAATGCAATAAAATAAAATACATCAAATATAACACATATTTGGTAAGTTTCAAAGTTTACAAAATATGATCCATCACCTCATTTTCAGAACAGAGATTGAAGTTTTGCAGGGAGCTCTGGCCAGAAGGATTTTCCAGGCCAATAGTACATTGGTAGTTAAAAGATGTTTGAGCAAAGACAAAATTAATGGACCGTTTCAGGGATCACAAATGCTGCCAAAGTGAATCATCATGAATACAGCTAATTTTAACAACAAAAATGCTACTTTATGCTATTGACAAAACCACCAACCTGGTGGTAGGGCTTTAAGAAAAGTCATTGGTTGTTTATCCTGGGGAAAGATAAAAATGTCATAAAAATACCATCACAATTCCCTGAATATGTGTTGCTGAGACATTTTAGCATGGATCAAAGTATGAAAAGTTTTTATCAGTTTCATACATTTTCATGAATATCAGATGCATTGGTGAAAATATGGCTTCATCATATTGATAAAACACTTCAGTATAAACCTCAATGATTTTCTTGACAATAACAACACCGTTGCAATTCAAATTACTTCAAATTTGACTCATTTTACATTCAAATTCAAGTCTGATACAACAAAACAAACCACAGTCAACTTTCTGTGGTGCATCCATGTGATAAAAACGAGTTAATCCTTGGAAATAAGGTCAATCCCCTTAATCTGAGAGAACTGATTTTGTCTTAAATCCATGCATCAACCAAGTTACATAACCGCGTAGTCTCTTACCTGCATACACAGTGTGTGGGACTGTGTGTCCACCTTTCTTTGAACAAGAAGGAGATGTGAGGTCCCTCATCTCACAGCTGTGAGTGTGTGCGTGCCCTTAACCTCCCTTAGACCCTCCCCTCCCACACCTACCCTAACAGAGTCCAAACCGGCTCTGAGTGGGGACCTATGTGTCGCTCTGCTCCTCGCTCAGGCCACAGCCCATGTAAAGACCTTTGTCTGTATCCAGCAACCCAAACCAACACATGATGTCAACCCTCTATTCCTGTCGGTCAGTCTGACAGACATCAAACACCTGTCCCGACTCAGCCCACACACATACAAAGAGGGGGGAAGACCCCTCACCGCAGGATATTTAGACAGCAGTGTCATTGAGCATGTGTGCACGTGTGTGTGTGTTCTTCTGTTTGTGCTCGACTTCATAAAGCTGGTTATAGGTTATAGCAGAAAGCGCATCCATAAATCTTCGCTGATGTGCTGCTCTCTGTTGCTGACACTTCACACCTGAGAAACACCGCACACGTACACATATACACACAGACACACAACTCTACAGCAGCAGAGCCATTAATCCCATATGAAAAGCCAAAGTCGGTGCGTGTGTTTGTAATGCAAGAAAGGGCAGATCCCTGGACACCGAAGCGATCATTCGAACTATAGAGAAGCCTTCATCTTCCAGTGAAGTCATTCAGGTCTTTGGGCCCTTGTACGCGATGACAGACCATTCATTACTGAAACATTCACTTAGCTGAAATGAGAACGCAGTCAGCTCATACCTATTCAGTTTAATCAGCTGTCATCCTTGTTGAAATGATTGCTCAACCAGATAAAGTTGATCAAACTTCAGAATTTGCAGGAGTATTTTTTGGAGTTGGGCGTTAATAACGGGCCATTAATACTGTTTGTGTAACAATGAAGCTGAATATTAGTAGGCATCTTACACTTATTTATTTGCATACTATTCTAAAATCAGAGCAGCATCTTTTCTAACCAATCTTCTGTGTATTTTTTTCTGTCATTCTTCGTATTTATAGCCCCTACATACAGTACACCTCA
Organism: Craterocephalus amniculus; assembly: GCA_036024015.1. Taxonomy (NCBI): domain Eukaryota; kingdom Metazoa; phylum Chordata; class Actinopteri; order Atheriniformes; family Atherinidae; genus Craterocephalus; species Craterocephalus amniculus. Next base: position 29,658 of record JAVQJG010055572.1, on the reverse strand, counting down.
CCTTTGCCTTTCTTCTTTTTTTTGCTTATTATGACGATCTTATATTTCCAATCATCATAACATCTCAGATTAAAAAAATAAGTACTCTTTAAAACAAATGAGCAAATCCTCACTTATTTTATGTTGAAGCTGACAAACTGATATTCGGCTTTAGATATTTTCTTCAATCAATCAATTTATATAGCACTTTTCATTGAGTGTGTACAGTGTGCGCAAAGTGCTGTCCAGAAAATAAAAATAAAACAACACAAAAGTGTTTGTTACAGTACATCAGCAAGTCTCCCCAACCCATCCACTGACACAGTAAGGAAGGGCTATTGTAACCAAAAAGCAAGGACCTAAAAATGATATCACTAAAAATAAAAACAGAAGTACAAGTTTACAAATACAAGTACTAATTTCTTATCTATTAAAATCAAAATGACGTATCCTTTCGTCAAAATAATCTCATAATTTCTTGGACACATATGGCTCTTTGACAAGCCAAATGGACCCATACCTAAACACACTGATTTAAACTCTCGTATGTGACGTACTCAGCTGTTTGGTAAATCAGGGTTGAGCTCAGCCTGTCAATCAGAGGCTTTAATACCTATAAATACACCCACAGAGGCAAATGCTCAGAATACTGTCAGAAGAGACACACTGCTGTTTCAGGAAGAGGGGGAGGTGGAATACCTCTCTTGGTATCTGCTATATCTCACCACATCACTGCCAGCTTGTAAATGTAAATAGATATGCCAGGTACAGGAAGAGACCACTAGAGGGGGTTCTAGCAGAAGAGTTAAGGCCATGCAGCCCACGGCTGATGTCTTTGGTGACACAAATTGAACTAATAGAGGAACAAATCTCTGTGTTTGTGTTATTTGTGTTTCTTAACCCTGTACATCTGATTTACTTCCCTCTAGGCAGATGTGTTCCAGGAAAACAAAATTCATTATAAAGTTCTGGTCTACTCTAAGTAGATTATTTCCTTTCCATGAAAACATATACCGACTCCTAGGCTTGTAGTCCTACAATACAGCAGCTTGTCACTATACAAAATCTGTTAAAATGAGTGTCAAAAAGTTTACAAGAAAACTCCCAAGTCAAAATGACCAAGTTGTTTGTGTGTTCATGCCCTCAAAAACGATCCATAAATGAAACTCTTCTTCTGCCCCCGGTGGCAGCCCCCAAAAAATATGTCTTAGTGTTTCCATGTCACAGCAAACACTCCTGGTTAGGTTTAGGCAATAACATTACTTGGTTAGGATTAGGTAAACAAAACTAACATGTCACAATATCACTTTTCACTTTGTGGTTGCATTTAGGTAAGAACGTCACTTGTTAGAATATGACAAACTAATTCATTGGGATTAAAATACACACAAGCTAAGATAAAAATATGTTCTTTGTTGTATGCAATCGTCATCTTATGGACACCATTTTACATCTTAAATGGAGTACGTTCTTCTCACAAACGCCAGAGGTCACGTCATCTTAAAAATAATCACATTTCTTTATTGCCAGCATGAACAAACAACCAGTAGGGTTGTTATTTACTTTCTTTGAACATTGTGTTCTCTGTCACATTTTTCCACCATGTAATGTTCTTACATTGGAGCTTTGACTTTATCCCATTGCACTTGTTTTTTCTGCAGCTCTGACTAGATTATAGCTGGTCTGACGTTTGACCACAAACAGCCCTGTCTTGGTTCGCCTCTTTTAATGAATGTTTTAAAAAAAACACAAAATAGATTTGCATCAAGATACTCACTGGCTTGTCGAGCTTTATCCATGTAGGTGGTGGAAAGTTCATCGCTTACTGGGGCCTGCTGGGGTCCCACCATGGGAACCAGGAGATTTCCAGAGCCAATCCTCAGAGCTTCTTTAGCCCGTTCTGTAGACACTAAAGGTGGGCAAGCTAGCACGGTGCAGCCCCCTGCCTCCTGGAAACCGCTATCCCCTTCTCCCTCCGCATCCACGTTGCCCTGATCAGGGGTTGGGGTGAGTGTGTGAGGGGTGAGAGTGTGTGGCGTGTGCACAGGAGTGGTCCATTCTGTCTGCAGGGGCAGGTAAACGAGCTCTCTGCGAGGTACACCAGCAAGACACGGAGCATCCCACTGGCCCTGCAGGGTAACTCCTCCGTCTGTTGCACTCTCGTATCTTAGAATAATGACAAAACACAAATGAATATTAACAATTTTAATGTATATATTTGGAATTAAGAAAACAAGAGGAACATGGATTTGTGCCCATATTGCATTGGGATTTTTAGGGGGACTCCAAGTCTCCATTTCTTACCCACTCATCTCTGAGGTCTCTTCTTCTTGGTTGTCATAGCGTGCAGGTGAGCGTGCATGAGGAGGTGTGCGTCGTTGGCGTCGCTGGTGTGTGTGAGAATGTGTGTCTGCATCGCTGTCTGTTTCTCCGTAGTAAGCCTCACTGTCCGGGGGGGACGTAACGCCCTTTGGTAACTCGGTGGGTGAGAGGAGGGAGGCACCGTGGGAGCCTGAGGGAGTCGCAGGAGGAGAGAAGATCCTCAAGCAGGATCGAGGTGAAACAGAGCGACTCGAGTAGTTCGAGTAATGAAACCCTGAGGGTGTCCTGGGAACAAATAAAACAGACAAGCCGTGAAAATGTGGAACATGCAGCAGTTTGTATGAGGTGGTGTGTTGTAGCTTTGTGTGTGTGTGTGACCACGCTCTGACCTTTTCACTCTCAGGTTCAGCGTGGTGCTTTCTGTATCCATGAGGCTCATGGCCTGAGCATGACTGAGTTCTGCACACATGTGGTCACCGATAGCAACCAGCTCGTCTTGCTCCTTGAGTCCAGCTCGGCAGGCTTTGCTGCGTCTGCGCACCTAAAGAGAAGATAGGCTGAATAACGCATTCATTCATGTTTACTGCTAAAAAATAAAACTAAACAAAGGCAAGTCCAGACAGTTCCTAGATAACCTGCTTCTAGCATCTTTTTTTAATGTTTCCTTAGTGGATGCCATTTGGGGGAGCAAATTTTTCCGTGATTTTTATGATCATTTAGTAAAGAAATAATTAAATAAACATGCCTTAACCGTCTCAAGTGCTTGATATACCAAAATAAACTGTTAGTTATCCCTTTGCTGTTTCATATTTTGACTATAACACTGTCATTACTTTATTTTTAACCTTTATCTCAACTATTTGCTGAACAACATTTATTTGTATTATTCTTGTGAAATAGACAAGAGAAAATGCAAAAAAAAACTTCTTTCTTGCTTTTCTCTTAGCGTGAAAGTTAAGTGCTTATAAAAAAACTTAATGGAAGCAATTTTTTATTTTTTAAATTCAGGTCCTGTTTCTGAAACGTTACTCTCTTATAACAAAGGAAACCCCATATCTTGAATCAAAATCAACACCTTTATTAAAACAGGTTAGTACACTGTTGACATAGTATCTCTTTACCTTTAATCTTTCATTGAATTACATGTTGCTGTTATAAAAGCGTGGTAGAAGAACTGATCAGTTTTCTTGTCTTTCCATAACTATTTTCACAGTCTGCGCCAGCTGTTTCAAAATTTTTGGCATATTCTATTTATTGAGCAACTATCACCAATTAACACTGAGCCCCAAAAAGCAAAACCACAAAGACATTGTTTCAAATCTAAAAATTGTGAAGGCTTTTAGTCGAACATCCAACATTTTATCCAACCAGGAACAAAATGTGAATATTCATTGCAACTATATTTTTACTATGATTCTACAAAATCTGCTTATGTCTAATTAAAAAGGAAGAATCTCTTTTATTTTAATTAAGAGGATGTTGAAGGGAGAATCTAAACAATTACATTTTTATAATCCAATAATACCACTTAAAGTATTTTGTTAAATATTTACATTCATTCTTTGCTGTATTTTGTGTTATTTATAAATGAGTAAATATGCTTTGCTCCACTTTCCATTTTACTGTTGCTTTTTAAGATTATTCAGAGTTTGTGTTTCAGAAAGTTGAAAGTAACCAAGATTTCAGCTTCAAACCTCCCACTATGCTGCTACTTTGTTTTCAAAACAGTCATCACAAAACAAGGACAATTTCATTTACCAATTCAGTCCACACTATTTAAAATGTCTGGCTCACAGAATCACAAATGATGCACGGGGGGAAAGCCCTGAAGGGTTAAACTGTATTTCTGGCGGTGATAATGGTCCTACAGTATGATTGTTATCTAAGTGTTATCAGTAAAATAGAAAGACTAATAAAGGTATACACTTCGACAAATTAGCCAATAGTTCTTTGAGTGGCTGAAATAGTGTAAGAGAGACAGTTTGAGTTAGAGGCGGCCATCACCGTCCCTGCATCAGAATAACTCGTGAAGTCATTCAGCTGCTGGAGGTCGCTGAGAGATGATGTCATAAGCTCCCTTTAGGAAGTATGTATGTGGGGGTGGGGGGTAGTGGGTACAGAATAAAAGGTGAGCATTCCTGTCCATCAGAAAGATGGACATCTAAAAGAAGAAGATAAAGCCGACTCATGTGTCCCCTCACATGTGTCCGATAATCACACACCGACACACACACTTCCTCACTGTTGAAGGTAAAAATGTTGAGTGTCCAGGCGCCTACTTAAGCATTAGATTTATCTAAAGGGTATCTCTTGACCCAATTCTCCCACTCCACTGTCACTTCAAGGGGGCAAGGACAAGCTGTCTATCTCGTACTTTCCCACTGAGGGGCGAATTTACACACAGCACAAGCGAGCATCATGAAGAGGGGTATGAACAGCTGCATCTCCAGCCTGGAGCAACGGGCATGTCAGTCATTCACCATATGTTCCCCCCACATTCCCAAAATAAAGCCATTAAGGAAAATCGAAGGCATTCCTCGACAGACAGACAGAGACAGGCTCTGCTGTGAAGGGAATCACATGCAAACAAAAACACACAATACTGGATTTAAAAGCTCAATGAGAAATGAAAAATGTGGATGTGTGTTTACACGTTTGTGTGTGTGCGTCTGTATCTTAGCGCGTGAACAAGAGGTCGGCCTTTTTCCATGCTCAGCTTCCAACTCCTCTTAAATGAGCTATTCTGATCCTCCAGTTTGCGCTCCATTCCAAGCCGGGCTTATCTGAGGTATGCCCAGCCCCACACGGGCCAACACCCGAGTGATAAGTTACACAATAAGAAGATGCACACTCACTGATCAAACTCCCAGTATGAGGTGACCTTGCTTGAAAATCCTGGATAAAGACGGCTCTGTGGTACCAGAGCGGCTCTGCATCATTTTAAAGAGTGTGACAGCTTCTGAGTGACTGACGAGCTTTCGCATCGGTGTGAGCGGGGTCGCGCTCCTGCTGTCAGGAATAGCTTTTTCTATTAGCTAGAACATCTTGGACTGTGAGCAAATACCAATGTCTGCATCCAAAGCTGATGATGACAGATCTAAGAAACAACTGTGTTCTGTTTCCCAAATTCACATATAATGCTAATGAGTGAGCAGATAAAATAATAAACAGCCTCAATGTAATGAAGACAAAATGTTCTTTATGAAAAAAAACATATACTCCTTTTTTTCGTGATTTCTGCTAAAGCTATACATCAGAATGCAGAGATGAAACTTGAGTGAAGATCGGCCCCCAAATATATGTTCACACTGTCCCCTGACCCAGAACCTCAATTACAACAGGTGATGGTTAAATTAAGCTGGATTATGGCCAACTAAGTGTGAATAAACTAGTACTACAGTGTTGTATTGCTTTCTAAATACAGATTAAAAATACTTCTGATAAAACACTGCAATAACCCAGGCTGTAAAACAAGGAAGAAAAGTAATAAAATCAGATATGTATTGTTAGAAAACAAGCTTAAGTATCTGCAAATAGAGCAAGAAGCCTCACAGACACAAATAGGCCTACATCTGTCTTATGACAAGAAATGTGGTCAAGCTTCATTTTCTCCCATATCTTCTTGATAGTACCATATTGATATTGAAGGACCAAAAGGCTTGGCTTCAGCGAAATGTTTTCGCATTTTAAAAAAACAAACATCTTATGCAGGGAAAATACTTTTCAGGCAAAGAATAATAACATTATACTTCCGTTTTTGCGCATAGAAACAGTTCAAATCCATTACAATTCAATGCTTTTTTAGAAAAAGACAAGAACATACAAAACACAGAAATACTGCAAAAGCTAAATTACTGCAAAACAGCAACAATAACAAAATTCTGAGATCTTTACCAGGAAATTTAAATTCCTGGTGGCAACATTTCAGTAAAACTAACTAAGTCGCCTTATTTTAAGTTTTTCAAAACTCAGATTACAACCAAACCACAGGAGCGACCATGAAGGCTTCAATCTGCTTTTAACAGCTTTAAGTCTTGTCCCTAGCATATTCCGTGTATACACGCATACCTGTGGCCACAATACTGTACCTTTGCCACCTGTAGAGGTTTTTGTTGCTCTGCTCCTCCCTGCAGTCTGAAACCCCATGGGGCTCCTCCTGAGAGTGAAACCACAATCTCCTCAGCCACCATCCCAAAAGCTCCCAGACTTTGGTGTATGTGTGTGTTTGTTAGACGCTATCTCCTCTTCCTCAGTCGCTCACACACTGTGAGAATCAATGAGGATCTCTCATTGCGGTCTGTGATCACTCCACCTATTAGGAGGAAGGGGTTGGCTGGCTTTCATCTGCTTACACTGGAATGCTGCGTCAGAGGGTGGGAGGGCGGTAGGGGGGCTAATGTGTATGTGTTTGTGTGTGTGTGAGTCCATCATCTTACCCTGCATTCAACACTTGCCATGTCAGTCTCAAGCACTGCATACAGGAGGGGATGCTTGCTGATATACACTCCAGAAATAACCATCCCTCTTCAACCCCCCCACCCCCAACTCAATCAGCCTCAGCCTGCATGCGTGGGCCCTGGACTGTGATATCAACTGAGAGACACAATTACACATATTTTCAATAATGGGGAGTAAATTTGACCAAGAGAGTTGAAAGAGATGTTAAGTTTTACGTTTCTGAGAAAAATAGGAGTTCATAGAATAATTTACATTTCACTGATATTTGTAATTACCAGTTTAAATACATGTACATTTCTATGAACCGCACACTTTACTCAGTTTAAATGTATGGCAGTTTAAACAAGAAACCAGATAACAATCGATATGTAAGCCCTGACAGATGTGCAGCCACATGTGCTGACACTGATTCAGATGAGGGCTCTTTACTAATATTAACTGATGGGTAATAAAAAAGGATCATCTTAATCTAGACTAAATCCTACTGAATCTACAAAGAAGGAAAATAAGTTGGCTCAAAACATAAGTAGAGCAAAAAAAAAAAAAAAACTGAGCCTGTGAATAGTAGGAGTAAAACTGGACAGACTGGAAACGTAGATGATGGAAAATTTCCCACCAAATGCAAAACCTCCCAGAGTGAGATAAACAAGATGTTATGCAAACCCTGAAGATCCCAGTTATCATACTTTCACTTTTTGCAGATGCTTTGCATAATTTTAGGTCTCTTTAAGATTGTTTTCTTCTTCTTTTGGCCTGTTAGTCCAAATTTTGTGCATCTTTTTAAGGGCATTGTACATCGTCTTATGCGTATTTAGTCACATTCTCTCCAATATTTTTAATTTGTATCTAATTATTTCATCCTCAAAGGCAACTCTGGAACTCCTCATCGTTAATTTTTTCAATTACTTATGAAGATCTGACTTTCCTTGAATTTCATCTCACTTTCAATCCCTTGTAGTAATTCTGTTTGTAGTAATTTATACGATATATTAACAACTGTCCTCTCTTTGTTGCAATGTTGTGGGCCTATCAGTCTTTTATTTGATATAAAACAGTGGTGGAAAATAATTAATTACATTTACTCAGGTTACTGTAATTGAGTGGTTTTAGTGAGTAATATGTAATTATATTAGTAGTTTTTGAAATTGGTCATTTTATTTTTACTCAACTTTTTTTAGATGGGTAATTTTACTAGAGTGGAATTTAACAAAGTAAAGATAATTAAATGTTCCTGCACGCCTGTGCACACCTGTACAAGTCTCACAGATGACGACTGATGACGAGTAAGATATGATGATTGATTAGGCTAAGAATTGCCAAAGTGACAGTGAATTCATGGAAGATATGAATTGGAAAGCGATGGAAATCCTTGGATGTATGGCAGCCAGCTCTGTGAGTTCAAATGTAAACAAGACAATAACTTCACCATGCAATGCAAAATGTGGCTGCCCCACCAGAAATAGCTGTCAGCTTTCAAAACTTCATCAGATCCGTGAGAGTATGTGGCAATTAGTTGTAGCATAGGCCTATATATGCTTTTGCTCATCTGAGGGTTTAAACTAATCCTTCATAAAGCAAAATGTACCTTCATGAAATCAATTCTAAAAGTGACTAAGCTACTTTTAAATTAAGTTATTTTCTGCTTTTACTCAAGAACAAATAGAAGGGCACTACTAGGCCTACTTTTACTTGAGCAGAATTAAAATAAAGTAAAAATATTTTTACTTAATTCAAATTTCTCAGTACTTTTCCAACCTCTGCTTTAAATGTGTCTACATAATAGTGTGCATATTGATGGGATAGCCTAGATATCTCATATTTCAGTAAGGCTGGTAAGGGACATGGGCTAAATGAATATTTGGACAAAACATACTCAGATGTTACATATGAACAAAGTAAAAAGTTACAGATCTGTTTCCATACACTTCATCTGCTTTTTGCAACCAGTTGTCAGCTGAGGAAGAGACCGTAGAGGAAGTCGATGCTTGGTGTCCGGATGTGGACGTGGCACAGCGCTGCAGCAGTTCCGCTGAATGTCCGCTCCTGCTACCAAGAAGGGATTAGTGAGCAACACCCCGGGACGACATCGGCTTCTGAGTTGGTCGGCCTCTGGGTTTCACCGTTTGCCACACACAAAGGATAGCCTTACTATTTACACCTCTTCGGAGGTAGGTTTTGATGTGGGACAGCTTCATGTGTGACATCTCTCCCCCGCTTGAAGGCACATCTTGGATTTCGCTACGTCTGCTAATGCTAAAAGGCACGGCTAGCAGCTCTCTGCGAAGTAGCTCGGAGCTACTAGCTTAGCTTAACGGCTAACATTTGGTAGCTCCGGTTTGATGCGATTTGGTCACAGCTGATTCAACCACTGCCGCTGTCATCATGATTCAGTCTGCTAACATTAGCATGCTAAGTTAGCTCTCAAGGAATGGGAGTAGGATGAATCGAAGCTACCCCCCAGTTTGTTTGTTTTTGTCAAACGCCCGACAGTTAAGATCATAATCTTTGAACCAGTTTGCTTTTTTAAATTTAACTGACATCGTACCTTGGTAATGTTAGCCGACTAGCCTGCTAATTATAATGCGGCACCGCTATGCTCGCAAGCTTTTCTTCGGTTTTTGCTGCAGTCACACTTTAGTCCTGTTTAGCTTATTCGTCATTTTTATTTTTTAACCTTATGTTCTTCCTTTCATATACTGTTTCCTCAGATGTTTTGAATAGTTCTGTTTGCCCAACTTTACCCTAGTTTCTAAATGGTTCAACTAAGGCAGAGTAGTAGATGTGGGTCATTTAGCAGGCCCGACTTATTAAATAGCTGTACGGCTCTAGCGATTGGATTTCTCATAGTGGCACCTGCACCCCTGAATTATTCAAAGACCCCGCTCGTTTAGGCTGTGGTTTTCTGTTAGATGATACTCATCGCTCTGTCATACAGGTTAGGGGCAATCTTCAGAAACCAAGCGTTTAAAAACATTGTTTCACATCTGTTAGCAAGGTGTAGTTGACATGTGATATGCAGGAATTGATTGCCCAGCTGAAAGTTGCATTTTGTGGTTTTGGCCTTATTATAACCTGTAAACTCTGTACTCAGGCAAAAACACATAATCAGGCATTTAACTCTTCCTTCAGACATTAGGAAATGCTGCCTGACAGTAAATGAGTATGTTTTCATATTATTTGGCTTCAGGTTTGGTTGGTCAGGTACCGTGTCTTCTTTGCTCATTTTCCATGCCAAGCGTTAATTCTTACTCAACCTGTGAAAGCTCAAAAAGATTGAGTCTGAGGGTGTGCCAAAGTCAAACATGAAAAGCCAATAAATGTGACGTCGAAGTAGGGAAATTTGTTGTCATATGATTGCAGGAGCCTGCAGTTTTTAGTTTGAAAGTGCTCAACTTTCTAAGGCTATTAATTCAGGTGCAGGATGCAGGCAACGGTCATGTTTTAGTTTGCTTTTCCATTTTTTATGGTTTTTCTTTTTCCAAAGAGAAAGTGTTTTCTTAAAGGTTGATAGATATTAAATAGTTTTTCTTTAACAGGGTGGAAGTAATTACTCTTTTAAAGATCAGTTGTCTGTGCTCTGTTGTCTGTTCACATTTTCCTCATGGCAGAGAGCCATGTAGGCAGATTGTTCCTGCTCCTCGAAGGTCTAGCTATCTTTTCAGGCTTACAGAAGCCAGCCGGCATTTATCTACATTAGTAACCTTGTCTCATGAGCTTTCAAAGTATAGATTGTTACTTGGCTGTAAACTGGCTAAGCATGTTTAGTTTGAACCTATGAAGTATATTCATGATTTTTTTCCCCATTTCCTGTAGATTTAGGGATGAACTGAGGATGAATGTAAACCAGCACACTCCTATGGCCTCTCCATATGGCCAGCCCCAGCCTGGCTATGGTCAGCCCAGCTACCCTCCCCTGGATGGGGGATATCCCGCCCAGTATGCCCCCTACAATGGTCCTGCTTTGGCCTACCAGCCTGGGGCTCCACCACAAGGTAAACAGCAACTTTAAAAGAAGTGGATGTAAAAGTGAGACATTTAGTAGGACAGATATGGAGTTCTCCGAGTCATAACTTTAGAGTGTCCTTACCTGCATCACACTGTGCAATCACATGTGTTAGAAAACCACAGCACCTGTGCAAAGCATACTAATCTAAATCTCAGCTGCCCTTTCATCTCCTCATTTAGCTTCATGCATTACTATTCATCTTTGTATTAGCCCTATTTCCCTTTTTTCTTGTATTACAGGTTATTCTCCTTTCACAAGCTTTCCCTCTAAGGCTGTGGCAGCCAGCCCAGTCTCTGACCTCTCCTCTCCTCTTGACTTAGGTAACTGCTTCATCTCTTCATCTCGCTCATTTCACACTTTGCATGCCCTGCAATCATCCAGTCGTCTCTGTATCTGCAGGCATTATTCTCTGTGCCACATCCCTTTCTCACAGTTTACAAAGGAAGAGCTTTTGAATCTCATCACCGTTGAATTAAATTTGAAAGCCAAGAAGATGGTCATCCTTTTACTACTGAACATTTGGATTAGACATTTTCATGCATGCAGTGGCGTTTTGAAAGGTTCAGATGAAATGTTCTGAAATCCAAACATCTCTAGTTCTGGATTTATGGGTCTAAGAGTTGCTGCTTCACTTTACTGCCTACTGACCTGTTTGCTGCTTAACATTCACTCCTCACTTTTGTGTGTGCATTCATGCACGTGGCATTGATACCAACACAACAGTCAACAAGGAGTCTCACTGGCTATTTGCAACTTGGTTTACTTTTAATATCTTTTTAGCCTCCTCTGCTTTCTAGACAGACACTTGTTCACAGCTCCTCCCTCACATTCTCAGCTGTGAGAGCACCTTTCCTGCATTAAAATGAAGCAGTTGTGTGGACAGCAGCTTTGACTAATGGCTGCGATACCAGGGACTTTTTATTTTAGATTAATGTAGTTTGTTTTTTCACAAAATTTTTAACATTTTTCTGAACATCTCCAGACTTTCATTTATGAAAATGCCTTTTTGTGATGTTTGCAGTGTTGAGACAGCTGCCACAGTGAGACCCTTGGATTATTTTATTTTTTATAGTTACCAGCAGTAACTTGTGTAAATGTCTGTTTTTTGGTTATTTCAAGCATCGATCTGAACATTTGTGTCATGAATGTGACCATCACAGCCTGCTGCCCTGGTTTTGTGATGCAGCCTGGGCTGTTTACTCCAGAGGCAGAATGTTGGAACGTTTTCAGATGATGTAAAAATGAGTTTGATCTAAATAGGAAACTCCATGAATGTAGTCACATCAGCAAGATTTGTATCAGAATTAATTCAGGATTCACGGGTATCGATTTTCCTAGTATGTCTTGTAATCATTTGTGCTTTTCTTTAGGTCCAGCAAGGGGTCCTCCAACCTCTGGACCACCTCCCGTTTCAGCACCTCAACAGTATAATCAGTACACCCACAGTCCAGGCGACATGCAAAATGGACCCCCGCCTATGACACAGGCACCATCGAGGTAATTACATGTTTGTTTAATGATGGTTTTATTTATTTATTTTTTACTCGGCAGTTCACCAAAATTCTGCATCCTTCTTTTTAAAGGTTAGCTTAAAATGCCAAGCGTAGAAATAGTTTTTCTTGTGCACATTAATGTTTAGACAAGCTCATCATGCTCACATATTATTGTCTTGTTGAAATGGCTCCAGGAGATTTTACAAGGAAAAGTTACAGATTAGCTACGTATTTCAAATTAAGATTTTTTTATTTTAATGCAAGAAACTTTATTATATGTTGATGCACATTTGCATGCAAAAAACAGATTATTGAACATGCATGATGACATATAGATAGTATCAGCATTAAAAAATGATAATGATGCATGTTATTTAAAAGCGCTGTGCAGTGCAGTATCCACTCTATAATTCTGTCTACTTACTTGTAAGTTGTTGCAATGAAAGACAGTGAAACATAAACAAGCACAACAAAGTGGAAAGCAGAGTCATACCGTAATGTACCGTGTCATGGGAAAGGACCATAATCCCCTAGCCCGGCCACAAAAACTAGGCTTATTGTCTTTCTGACTTTTGTGTGTCTGCAGGCCTCCTGTGTCACAGCCGTACACCCAGGGAGGTATCAACATGTCAGCGCAGCACCCCTCCTATTCACAACACTACGGCCCTCCACCCTCAATGCAGCAGGTTACCAACCAGATGACTGGGATGCAGATCACATCAGGACCCCCAACCGCTGCTGGCCCCGGCTACGGTAAACTCAGACTGTTACGCAGCTTGTTGATGTGGATGAAGAAATCCCTGAAACTTATGTTAAACTGTATAATTAAGCATCATCTCCCCGTTTTCTCTTTGTTCAGCTCCACCACACAGCTCCCAACCTCCCATCAGTACGACCTACTCTGCCGCACCGCAGCCTTCCTACACCCAAGCCCCTCCCCCCGCTTCCTCTGCTCCAACCCAGCCACCTCCTCCCAGTGGTCCTGCAGCTCCTCAGCAATACTACGGAGGCCCGCCGCCTCCTTCTCAACAGCCATTCAGCTCCTCTCTTCCCCCTACCTCTCAGCAGCAGTTCAGCTCCTCTCTTCCACCACCTCCTTCTCAGCAAACTTTTCCTCCCTCCTCCTTTTCTGGTCCTTTGCCTCCATCCAGCCAAGCTCCCGCCCCCCCGGTGTCGCAGTCCCAACAGTCTTTTCCTCCATCTCAGCCCCCTTTCTCCTCAGCACCTCCACCTGTTAGTCAGCCTTCCTTTTCAACAGGCCCACCTCCGCCTGCCCAAGGCTCCTTCCCACCTCAAGCACCCCCGCCTTCCTCTCAGCCGGGCTCTTTTCCTCCTCCTGGCCCTCCTCCCAGCTCAGCTGCTTCGGGCCAGTACCCGGGCCCGATGCCACCCCAGCAACAGCAGCCCCCTCCATCCCAGCCGTCTCCCTATCACTCAGGGCCGCCTCCTCCCAGAGCTCAGATGCCTCCCACCTCAATGGCTCAGAGCAACCACCTGCCTCCAGGCCCACCTGGCCCTCCTGGCCCTCCTGGACCCTTGCAGCAGCCTCCACCTCAGCCAGGCATGCAGGCAGGGTACCCTCCGCAACAGAACGGTGAGAAAACACCCTTTAAATAGAAAATAAACAGATTACTTTTATTCTAGCTAAAACTCTGCTGTTTTTGTGCTGTTTCCAGGTGCGTTTGGGCAGGTAAGAAGCCCCCAGCCAGGTTATCCAGGTCCTTATCCTGGACAGCCAAACTATGGAGCTCCAGCTCCGGCACCAGCGCCCGCTCCACCTGCACAGAAAAGACTTGACCCAGATGCCATCCCCAGCCCGGTGAGCTGACCAAATACACATTTGTCTTGTTTTAGGTCTCAGCCCCTCCTGACCTCTTCATCTGAGAGGTGTCCCTTTACCACCTCCTGTTTTCCTTGTGGTCCAGTTTGAAATCATTTTGTATTTTTCATTAAACTATGTAATCAAAATTCCTCACTTGAGTAACACATTTCATTATGTGTCAGGTTTTTTTTAACAGATGTCAATCATAGAAAGATATAGAAATGTGAAACTAAACTTTTAGGCCAGTGCTGTGATCTGATTTATTATCCAATGGGTAATCTCAGTCTTTTCCAGACTTTTAGATCCAGAAATGTGTTTCAATACAGGAAAAAAATTTCCTTTTCATTGCCTCAGCTTGTGTGACCCTGTTTCCCACTAACAGTGCATATTGATTTGATGTTGCTAATATATTTCCACTTTGTTTGTGACCTTCTGTAGCTGCTCATAAATGTGCAGCATGTTTTCCAGCCTGTTGGTCAGTTCAAACGTTCTTGCACTTGATTGTCAAACTCAACGCCACTAATCTATAACTGATACTACTGATCAGTGTCTGTCTGAATAACAACAACTCTTGCTGCTACTCAGCACGGTCCTGCAATGGTTTCTCTTCTCACACTCCTTTTTTTATCTTTTCATTCTTTGTATTTATTTTGTCCTGTTGTGCACAATTTGCTGGACAAACTATTGAATGTAAAGCAAGCGTCTGACATGCCGGCTGTGCAGAAGTCCAGACATAGAATAGATCCAGATGCTATCCCCAGCCCAGTAAGTCTCTTGTGTGCCTGTCTATTCCTCTTTATCCTGTCCTTTTTGCCTGCTTTCACTCATGCTTTCTACACCTCCTCATTTGCTTCCTACCCCTCAAAGCCTCCTACAGAGTCTCCTAGCCCTTTTCTAATGCCTCTTTAAACTAGGACTGATGGTCTTAGTTAGATACAGAGTTGGGATTTGGAGGGAAAAGTTGATGGGCCTTTTAACTGTCAATGAAGGTAGCCATAGAACTAGATCTGCTTCCTAGCGTTAACTCTTGGCTGTCAAATACCACCATGTGATAAGACCACTCTGCAGGACACCATTTGACCCCCAAAACCTGCTAAGGAAGCATTCAGAGAACAAAGAAACTGGAGGTACTTTTGAAGGTGTGTAGCTAACATCCCAAAACCAAATAATCTGGGATACCTTCAGATGTTCTTTTTGTTTTTTTCAGATGACTGGCCAGGTAGTCATAGTCTTATCTCTGGAAAGAAGTGCAATATGAAATGTTCTTCTCTCAGTTTGAGAAGAAAATTGTTGATACCGATCTGTCTTTGTATCAAACATGGAGCCATTGACCAGTGAACTTAACAGAAAGACTGAACTTGGGGGTGGCACTGAAAAAAGGTTCCTTAAAGTACATCTGGAAGTCATTAAGAGACATGTTGTTTGTTAGAAGACTGAAGTCTCACCTTGAATGGTCTTCCATCATCAACCTTCTCGTTCTTGATAGTTTTACCTAAAATGGCCTGACTATTTTTTTAGGATTATTTATGACTATAGATTAGTAATAGTTGCATTGAAATTATCATGGATACTTACATAACATAAAGAAGATTCTCAGTATAATGTTTTTCTATTTGATGTTACAATCTCCCTCAAAACACTGTAGATGTCATAACCGTCGTCTACTTCAGTGTTTGTATGTTTGTGGTTGGTTTATTCGCCAGTCTTTGGGAAGCTAAAACAAGTCTCCTCCAGCTTTCATCTTTTCCCCTGCCCTGCATGCTCGATAGCAGCATCTGACCTACCTGAAGTTTCTCACACTGAAGGCATGCCTCTAAAATCCTGCCTTGTTTTCTCAGGATTTTATTTGTTTGTGCTTTTCGCTGCGTTTTTGAGAACAGCTTCAGCATGAATCTGCACCCTGCCTATCCTTCGTTGTGAAACTAGCCTGCAGATGTTGAAGTTTTTAGTGTGCATGTCAAAGTCTTCCCTGCATGGGTGTTAAAAGTTCCTCGTTTGTTTTTTTTTACTTTTTGTTAAACATCTGCTGAGACAACATGTCACATGTACTTGTGTAGAAAATGTATCTGCAGAGACCAAGAGCTAACCTGGGCATTTTCTTCCCTCCTTGTCTCCATTTAGATCCAGGTAATAGAGGATGACAAGGCTAAGACCACTGAGCCATTCACCACAGGGGTCAGAGGTCAAGCTCCGCCACTGGTTACCACCAACTTTCAGGTCAAAGATCAAGGTCTGTTCAACTTCTAAATATCCAGAGGTTATCAGAGGATATGTGTTTATTCAACTGGTCATTGATAAAACATAAATTAGATAAATTAAACTTGCTTTAATCTGATTTAATGGAATTATTGTGTTTTTTGTGAAGGCAATGCCAGTCCCAGGTTTGTTCGCTGTACGGCCTACAATGTGCCTTGCACATCCGATATGGCCAAGCAGTCTCAGGTGCCGCTGGCTGCCGTCATCAAGCCCCTCGCCACGCTGCCTCCTGATGAGGTGAGCATTCGCCTAGCTGTTCCAACTAAGCACTTATCAAATAAAAAAAGTTATTAAAACCAAAAATAAAGGGTTCCTCGACATTTCAGCCTCTGTGCGTTCCACAGTGCAGCGCCATCTTCTGCTATAACAGTCGGACAGTTTTTACTCACAGCCAGATTTGGTAGAAGATTAGTTTTTGTCGAAGGGATAATCTGTCTGGCGACCAGAGGCAGGAGTGTCTGCATTTCCGATCCTGACCGCAGCTGATGTGAACAGGAATGATTTTAAGCTGAATCATTTGAGGAAAAATATTTCATTTTAATCAGTGATAAAGAAAAAAGGAAGTGCCATATGTCACTGTTTCAGCTATTCTAGCATCATGCAGGTTTTGAGAAGGAGTCACTTTTGTTTTTAGAGCATATAAATCCTATTTCCCAGTCTAAGGTAACATTTTATCTGAACATCTTGTCAGACCCCTCCATACCTAGTGGACCACGGAGAGGGAGGTCCAATCCGCTGCAACCGGTGCAAAGCCTACATGTGTCCGTACATGCAGTTCATAGAGGGAGGCCGCCGCTTCCAGTGCGGGTTCTGCAGCTGCGTCACAGAGGGTGAGGTCATCTCATGCATGTTCTTTTCCTCCAAATTTACTCACTGTATTGGTTTAATCGTCTTTTCCTTCCTGGACTTTTCCCACAGTACCGCCACATTATTTCCAGCATCTGGACCACACCGGTAAGAGGGTGGACTGCTATGACAGGCCGGAGCTGTCACTGGGCAGCTACGAGTTCCTCGCCACTGTCGACTATTGTAAGGTAAAATCGGAGATCAAAGCAGTTCATTTCTTTCTCTGTGAAACCACATTTATCCTCAGTAAGATCCTAGATTTAATATCTGGGGACTAATTAATCTGAATTATTCTGTTTGATTTAATCTCATTTTAGTTTAACCTGGAATAAACCATAATGATGCGCTGTAGATAAACATAGTGATCATTAGAATAAGACAGTGTGTTACTGATAATATCGGCTGTCATTTACACTTGACTCGCATGTTTCTATCCCAATAGAACAATAAGCTTCCTCAGCCTCCAGCCTTCATCTTCCTTATCGATGTCTCCTACAATGCTGTGAAGAGCGGCATGGTCAGCATAGTCTGCCAGGAACTCAAGAGCCTCCTAGACCTCCTGCCAAGGTACTGAAACAGTCACACTCACATGACTGGATGACGCCGAGAAGCAAAGAATAGAGGATGGAATAGAAAAGAAAAATGCTGGACAGCTTAAAGAGCTTAGAAAAAAGGATAGAGGGATGATTGTAAAGGAGAAAATAAATGTGAGGGGAATGATTTCCTGGTGATGTATATGCTTCCTCTTCTTTATGTCCTGCCTAAATCCAGGGAAAATCCAGAAGTGGAGTCTGTGGTGCGGGTGGGTTTTGTCACCTACAACAAGGTTTTGCACTTCTACAACGTGAAGTCGAGTCTGGCTCAGCCTCAGATGCTGGTGGTGTCAGACGTGTCGGACATGTTTGTGCCCCTTCTTGACGGGTTCCTGGTCAATGTGAGCGAAAGCCGACAAGTTATCGAGAGGTGGGTCGAGTTGAAGCAGACCTTCACGTGTAAACATCAAGCATGTGAGCGGACAGATGGTCAGACTTGGAAAGTTGGCTTCATGGTGCGCTGGGTTTGTTTTCAGTTTGCTGGATCAGATCCCAGAGATGTTTGCAGACACCAGGGAGACGGAAACGGTCTTTGGACCCGTCATCCAGGCAGGATTGGAGGCACTCAAGGTAAACACGTTTGGAGGGTTTGAGGACTGCAAACTCTGAAAGTACACATTACAGGGATTTAACGATACACCGAAAATCTATATAAAATCGATGTAGAAAAAAGGAAAATCAACTTGCATGCAATGCATCTATGCAGTCAATCGTAAAAAATTGAAATCGAGAACTTAACATTGAAAATCAGATCAAGTTACATCAATAAGAAGTTACAATAAATAAGCTTGAATCTGCAAAGCCACTTCTGAAGCTGCGATTGGGCCGACCCGTTCAGTGTCACACTCCCAGCTGCCATTCTGATGTCGCTTTCTGTCTCATTTTTAGGCTGCTGACTGTGCAGGGAAGCTGTTTGTCTTTCACACCTCTCTGCCCATCGCGGAGGCTCCTGGAAAACTAAAGAACAGAGAAGATAAGAAGTTGATTGGGACAGACAAGGAGAAGGTAAACCTGAATAATTTTGGGCTAGCTAAGAGCGTGTTTTATCTGTTGTTCCATCCTCACTCTTCTTCCTGTCCTGTCATCCACAGTCTCTTTTTCAGTCACAAGCCGGATTCTACAACAACCTGGCGAAGGAGTGCGTAGCACAAGGTTGTTGTGTGGATCTTTTCCTCTTCCCTAATCAGTATGTGGATGTTGCCACGTTAGGGGTGGTTCCTGTCTCCACTGGAGGTTCAATCTACAAATACACCTACTTCCAGGTACACTAAACTCATCTCATTGAGTTTTATAAGGAAGCAGCTGTAATGTTGGCATTTATCTGTATTCGTCTTTTCCCTGAAAGCATTTTGATGTTTTCTTCATCCCAGGCTCAGTCAGATCAGGAGCGATTCCTAAACGACCTCCGGCGAGACGTTCAGAAACAATTCGGGTTTGATGCCGTTATGAGAGTCCGAACCAGCACAGGTCAGACGCCGGTTCCTCCAGCACTGACATATGCCGCGCCTGTCAACAAGTTTCACACGCCCTCTTTTTCCATCAGGTATCCGAGCGACGGACTTCTTCGGCTCATTCTACATGAGTAACACCACCGATGTGGAGCTGGCAGGTTTGGACTGCGACAAAGCCATCACGGTTGAGATCAAACATGACGACAAGCTCAGCGAGGAGACCGGGGCGCTCATGCAGGTGTGTTGCTTTTTATTTTAGATTTCAACCAGCCAAGTAAAACCAAAAAAAAAAAAAATGATCCTGAGTCATGATCTGACATTGATGCACTCGGTTAATCTGGCTTGAAATGGGATTTGTTTGGAACTAATGGAATGACAGGCAGCAGGATCTGGAAGATGTGATTGTGGTTGGGTTTGTAGTGCTTTCATCAAAATCACAGTTAAAGAAAAATTGTGAAATATTAATATGTGTCCTTCTTGTTTTCCTTCAGTGTGCTGTGTTGTACACAAGCTGCAGCGGTCAACGACGCCTCCGCATTCACAACATGGCGGTCAACTGCTGCTCTCAGCTGGCTGACCTCTACCGAAACTGTGAGACGGACACAATCATCAACTACTTCTCCAAATACGGTGAGGGTTCAACTCTTCCGCACAGCAGAGTTTTGCTTCCTGTCAAAATTGTTGATTTAAAGAAGATCGCATAGACAAACTGAACTACAGAAAGGAATGCACGAAGAATCAAGATGTTATTCATTGTTCAAATAAGGTCTAGTTGTTTTGTTTCAGTAATTACCTGTTTAGAAGTTTTTCTGCAAAAGACAGTCGCTGCATTTACAGGGATGACTTTTGATTCGATCGACCAGTTGGAGTAAAATTGGAAGTTGGAAAATAAAGATCAGAAATTGTTGGAATAAGTTGGAATAAAAATGCATCATGTAAACATTGCAGCTTATTTGATTGGCCTTGAACAGGATGAATTTTCCAGCTGATCAATAGAAGGGAAGTTAAAACTGTTCTACAGTCTGATCAGCACAGAAATGTACCATGAATGCACTTGTTATGTGTCTTTCTACGGTATGTTATTTTTGCAAACAGTTGAACCATGTGGAGGTTTGTAATGGAGGTGATGTAATGTTGGTGTTAACGATTAATTGGAGAATTTCCTGTTACACATAAATATCTGGAACATGAATATCTGCAACTTATGTAAACACCATAATCAGAGTATTTCTTCTTAAATTAAGGTCAAGTAGAATATTGCTGCACATAGCCAGTCTTACCTTTTATTGAACAGCAGAGAAAGTTTTCTGTTATATTGTATATGTCCTTGTTTATTATTTGCACATTGAACTCCTTTGTGTGTTTTTGTGTTTACAGCTTTCCGTGGCATGTTAAACAACCCCACAAAGGCAGTCAGAGACACACTGGTCAACCAATGTGCTCAGATTCTGGCTTGTTACAGAAAGAACTGTGCTAGTCCCTCATCTGCTGGTCAGGTATGAGAAAAGTTGTATATAACCTGTACATTATCAATTCTACAAAAAATATTCTAATGATTAACCAAAAAAAGTAAATACATATCCAGATTTTCTGCAGTTATCACACAGTTTTGTTTCAGTTAAATCCAAAGAAATGTCAAAACCTTTTCCAAATGAAGAAGGACTTATTTCTTTGCAGAACTTTTCTTCTGGAGTTTATTCAGTCTGGTTTTCCATTCTTTGGTTATTTTGTCTATAATAGCAAAGTCTCATCTCAGACGAAGTTTGCAAATTCTGCTTTTTTCATATGTCTGGATTTGCACCCCTCAATGCTCAGCTTTGTGTTTCCAGCTGATCCTCCCAGAATGCATGAAGCTGCTCCCCGTTTATCTCAACTGTGTGCTGAAGAGCGACGTGCTGCTGCCGGGAGCCGACGTCTCGCTGGACGACAGGGCTTACCTCAGGCAGCTGATCAGCTGCATGGACGTCGCAGAGACCCACGTCTTTTTCTACCCCCGCCTGCTGCCGCTGGTGAGACCATAAACGCAGCAACAGTCCCGTTCTCATGTCAATGCTCCACACACAATAACTTGATGAAACTTGAACTTTTAATGACATAGTACAATTAGTTGATTGTTTAATTTCACGATAAGTTCATTGAACCCTGAATCCTGCTGCACAAAAAAAATATTGTAGAATAATTAATGTAAAAATTCCTGTAAGATCAATGTTTTATGTGATAGAAATGATTGTTGTTTCTTTTTCATTTAGATGTTTTTCTTAGTACAAACTAGCGTAAACAAAATGTTTACTGATGAAAATCTTGATCAAAGAGCACTCACACGGAGCTCTGAGAATTACTCTGAAAATTACTTTAAAGCAACAAAAAGCTCAAATTTCTCTTAAATTGACAGCGTAAGAAGCTTTCATTTTTGTCAATGGACAACATCATGTCATAAAAAGGGTTTTTATATGAGCCGACTAGACTGTGCGGCCGACCACTCGCTTAAATTTTTTTAGTTCATTTGGATTTAATGACTTCATGTACGTCATTTTTATTTCCCGTAACTTTACAGATGAAGCTGGAAAGTGGGTCGTTGCCGGTGGCAGTGAGGGACTCAGAGGAGAGGTTGTCAAAAGGCGGCGTTTACATCCTGGAGACGGGGCTCCACCTCTTCCTGTGGGTGGGGGCCAGCGTCCAGCAGGAGCTGCTCCTCAACATCTTCGGTACTCCGAGCTTCAGCCAGATCGACTCCAACATGGTGAGTGGAACCAGATCTCTTTTACTTCCATTTCTTTAGACACTTCAAATAATATATGATCTTTCTGAATTATTTTGGTCTAATAATCAATTAGTAATTATAGTAAGTATAAATAAAATCTGCCAAGTCGCTTTATTTCAATAAGAGCAGTAATGTTACTGCAGTGAACAGTTTTATTGACTGTTTCATGCTTCTGCTGTGTATTTCAGACAAATCTGCCAGTTCTGGACAACCCCTTCTCCAAGAGACTCCGAGAAATCATCGAATCCTTCAGAGCACAGCGTTCAAGATACATGAAGGTATGAACAATTGTTTTCTACAATCGTGCTTTTCAATCCTGGTGTTTTGGAATCTGAATCAGGTGTGTTGGAGCTAGGAGACATCAGAAAATTAAGATTAGAAAATACTCCTAATGTGTAATAAGAAACATTACGTAAGCTTTGAGGGGAAACTAAGGCAATTTCTCCTAATAATAAAAAGTTAAAGGGTTTGTGCAAAGTAATCATTCCTGAAAGCTCATTGCCTGGACTCAAATTTACATATGAGGTGTTTTTTTTTTAATCCCATTTTATACCTTTTTGAAAATTACAGGAGAATTAGTTTTAGCCTTAAACCATGTCATAGCAGTCAGTTTCAGCATTTATGTCTGACGTTTCTTAAGAAGATCCACCCAAATAATCCCAGGGACAATTCCAGCTCATTAAAAATGTAACTGAAATATTTATAGCAGATAGCATTAGCACTGAAATCACTTATCTGCTCTAAAAAACTTCTTCAAAATGAAATATAAAGTAATTAATGGTTTTATTCTAACCTATTATATCTCACTGTTTCATCAGAAGTTTTCTATCTTTTCTGTGTCGTGTTGATTCAAAGTGCATCTTACCCGTTTGTATTAACGCTGGTGTACTAGAAAAGGGTGAGGAAAGGTGCAGCTTCGAGACTTCCTGTAGTTCTCAAAGTGCATATTTGCATGTTGGGCCAAATAATGAGAAAGAATCTAGGGTTATAGAAAGTTATAGATTTCAGCCGTCCTGCTTTTTGCTGCTGAAAGAATAATTAATTTTACTTACATTTCTGTTTGATCCCAGTTCAGTGGCTGTATTTTAGCTTCATAAGACTGTGTGTATTATGATGTGATGCCGTGCTCACCTCCTCTCTCCTGTGGCTTGCAGCTGATGGTGGTGAAACAGGAAGACAGAGCCGAGCTGATATTCAAGCACTTCTTAGTGGAGGACAAGAGCGGCAGCGGGGGAGCGTCATACGTGGACTTCTTGTGTCACATGCACAAGGAGATCCGCCAGCTTCTCAGCTAGGCCCCGTTAATCCCACCTTCACCTCTGAGCCCCACCACAGACACACCTCCACCCACCCCTGGTCACCTTTCACCCTCCCATGTGAAAGAAAGCGCTTTATCTCCCCTTTCTTTCTTTTTTTTTATAGCCTAATAAACTAAAGCTCTCCTCGCTGTCTGTCAGCTGAGCCCCAGAGACTAGCTGGCAGATCCCATCATGTCTGAGAGTGTCTGTGAAAAAGAGAGGTTGTGATATTAGTGAAGCTATACTCTGTCTCAGATCTACTGCTCCCTCACAGCAGGAGCACAATAACTGACGAGGAAGGGTAATGTACATACACAAGTGAAGCATAATGTATGCAACAGTCTGAGAGAGGGAAGGAAGCGGCTGGTGTTAACTTTAGTTGCTGTACTGTCTGTATTATTAGAACTGAAAGGCTTTTTCGGGGGTGCATAAACGACTCTAACAGCAAACACTTTTTATATGATTGAATCCCAAATACAATGATGGACATCTATGTATGAGAATGGAATTAAATAAATGCTGTTCTATATGTCTCTTATCCACTTTAATCATGGCCTTAGTACCTGCTCCCCATGCTGCTCCAATCATCCATAATGTGTGTATTTGCTTTCAGATGTAAGGGTCAGCACAGTTTTTTATCTCCTGCTGTGTTTCTAGGTGTAAAGTCCAACTCAAACTCTTAAATACAGGAAGCCTTTACGACACAGTTTTAAAATAAATTAAACTGGTTCACAGGAAATGAGACTGCATAAGACTGGTGATTAAATACACACATTCAGATCTGTAAAATCACTTTTCTTTAATGGTTCGAACATCTGGCTCCATTCGGACTCTGATGAACCAGATGTTCATTTTAGATTTAAAAAAATCTGAGGCATGGGAGCTTTTCCTTTCAGCACACAGTGATGGAACTCCTCTGAACGTGGGTGACGTGTAGTGCTGCAGACTTTATATTAATCAGAAGAGTTCTTGTCCACAGATGAGCACAGGATGGCGGCAGATGGTTGAAGACCAGTTCGTGTTTGCAAGTTTTGAGTTGTTCGGCACTGATGAGTCTGAAAGCTGTTTGGTGTGTAAATAAAATATATAATCTGTACAGAATTAATAGAAAATAACGATTTTAAAGACTTGCCTGAGCAGCTGTGGTCTCTTGATGGTTTCCTCGTCACAAGTAGCCAAAACATAAAATCATGGCTTTTACTGAAGAGAGGAAGATGGGCTTTTTGATACGTTTGTGTGAGTGCGAGGTGTGTGTGTGAAAGTGGGGTCGGTCCTGGTGAATTTCTCATGGGGGAACAGAGGGATCAGCCAACACACACGCTGCTCTTGAGATTAAACTCTGTCTTCATTTATCACTTTCTGTTCTTTTTTTTTTCCAACAATGTGTCTGTGTTTGGTGTGTGTGTGCAGCCCTCTGTTCCATCTTTATGTTCACTTATTATGATTGACCCACCGTCTGGACTGTAATCTTTTTTTCTGTTCCTTTTCTTTGACTTTTTTTTCATTGCCTCTTGGGACTGCTAATAAAATGATTGTTAAAAGTGAAACTTTGCATCTTCCTTCTCTCTTCTGTTTTTAGTCTTCACTACAGAATACAGAGCACTGTAATGTCCAGATCCTTTAAACTAAACTTTGTGAAGCAATTATCTGACCATTCTTTAATGAGATTATAGAAGAAAAAATATTTTTTCCTAAACTGTCATTGCTGTAGTGGTTGAGTTTATGTTATTTAGTTATGTTGTTTAGTTATTCAGCAGATAAAAACTTGCACACATAAAAGCATCTGCTTTTATGTGCACATACTACTCGGAAAATTAGAAAATGCTGGGGAAATTGCTTTATTCAGGAAATTCAACATAAAAGGTAAAACCAATGCATTTTATGTACTAAGTACAGATGCAAGATTTTACTTTCAGAGGCCTGACATTTTTGTATTTAAAACCATTTCTTTTATTGATTTTGATCAATATTCTATTTTTTTTTAGCTTTGAGGTTTTATGAAGCTGCAAAACCTAATAAGCAAAATATAAACAAAAGCTGAAATATATTGTTTTGCATATTCGTCTAAATGTGTACATGTAGTCTTTGAAGTTAAGCTACAGGTATTACTCTGAAAATTTGAATATACTGAATAAGAGCATGCATTTCTGTAACTTAACTTCAAAGATTAAATGCATATACTGTATATAGACAAATAGTCTGCAAATTAATATATTTCTGATTTTATTTGCTTAAATTTTTCTGATAAAGATTTGCAGCTTCAGAATACCTCAAGTTATATTGCTTAAAATCAATAGCAAAATTTTGTTTTAATACAAAAATGTAAGGCTTCTGAATGTACACTCTTGCATCGGTACTTACATGAAATGTATTGGTTTCATGTTTTATGATGAATTACTGTACCTGAATAAATCAACTTTTCTAGCATATTCTAATTTTCAGAGTAATACCTGTGCAAACTCTTAGTGCAAAAACTACATTCAAGCTTTAGATAAGTTTATTTGTATAGCACATTGCATGTACAAGACAACTCATATGGCTTTAAACAAAACATTGAAACCATAAAAAATTCATGAGATATTACAAATACGAGAATTGGAGAGAAGTTGAAAGTAAAACAAGATCTTTCTATCTCAGCAATAAGTTCACATAATAGGGATTCCAGTGTAAAACAAAATTCCACCCAAATGGACCCTTAAATTCACATTTGCTGTTTCTGTTCCCCCATATGAATGGTCTGAACAGATACATGGATTTATTTATTTAAAGTTACTGTACATTAAAAAGCTGTCAATTTAGTCCTGGTACTGTAAGGTAACAGAATTTCATCCAGGCACGTCAATTAAACAGTTCACTATTTTTCCATGCATGAGGAGATCCAGATTTTTAGTGCTGTGAGAGATGCTTGTCCCCACAGTAAGTAACACACTGGCCACTTTAAGTAAACCTTACTAATACCAAGTTAGACCTCATATTAGATTTATGAAATTTTGGTCTATATTGGCGTAATAGCATCACACATTTGCTGCGGGCTGGATATATTCTCATTTTCTGACCATAAACCTAAGATAAGGTTGAGCTTGGAAATCCCAGGAGATCAGCACCTGCTGGAATACTCAGACCAGCACGTCTGGCACCAAAAACTATGCCATGTTCACAGTAACTTAAAGGGACAGTGGGTAAGAACTACTGACATCTAGTGGCAAAGATGGGTATAGCAATGACTTTAAAATTTCACTCAGTTGTGCAAGTGCCCTCAGATGCAGCGGTTATAACACTACAGGTCAGAGCAGTCAAGGTGTATAAGGGTGAGTCAGAGGGATCCTTGGTAGCTGCTCTGATAACGCTTGATAGCTGATTTGTCTTAAATGTCAGGCTCAGAAATGCAGTTTTAGGGTAAAACAGAAGAACCCAATGTCTCCATGCAGGACTGTTGCAAGACATTTGGGAATCCTAATCACAGTTTGTTCATTGTTGCCCCCCCTCCCTCCTCCCTCCCTAAAAAATAAATAAAAGTAAAAACAATTCTGTTTTTTTGGGTGTAGAAGTAAAAAAAAAGGACTAGTATGAATATATGAAACTGAAAATCTAAAATGCAGGTCTTAACACATGAAGTTTTTGTGTCAAGTATTGGTATAGGATCGGTATTGCCGATACCGGCCTGAATTTTAATTGGTATTGAGTCGGAAATCAATATCGCACATGACTACCATGGAGTCCACCCAACCAAGGTGAAAGCCAGGATACACGGGCTCAGTGAAGGTTGTGTGGATGGTGTGGAGGAGGGTCAGTGCGCCAGAGGAGATGCTGTAGAATGATAGTGTACCTGCAGGCCAGTCGAGATAGACCCCTACTGTGTTGGAACTGGGTTTAGCGTTTACTGCAGTGCTCACACCCTTGTGCAAAATCTTGTAGCTCTCTTCGGTGCAGCTCAGAACCCAAGAAGAGTCATTTCTGCCCAGCCAGCAGTCATGACCCTCTCCCTTCCTGCACATCCCTTTGTAGGCCACTCCTATGCAGACTCTTCCACTAACCTCTATCTCCCAGTAGTAGCGCCCTATCAGTCCCTTCTTACACAACACCTGTGTCCAGTAGTTAAACCTTTCTGGGTGGTCAGGATATGACTGTTTGGTCCATCGCCTTACTTTCCTGTTTCCCTCAGACAGAGAAAGATCTCTGTGTGCTGTGTTTGGGTCCAGGTTCAGTTTGATGCCGTCTAAAGAACAATAGGAATAATTTAGAAGGAATACTAGAAGCTGGTATATAGCTTCAATAAGCTGGATACTCACATTTCTTTGGACCAGGCTGAACCCAGATTTCCTTACAATGCTCCAGACTAAAACAAAATAGAAGATGAGAACTTAAAAGTGTGTTTAGTTAAAAGTGCAATGGACTGGTGACCTGTCCATGGTGTACCCTGACTCTCACATGCTAATTGCTGGGATAGGGTCCAGCCCACCTGCAACCCTGACTTGGATTGAGTGGTATTGACAATGGCTGGATCGTTGTATAGTTAAAAGAAACATAGTGGCAGAACCATCTGAGTTTATTTTCTTTATAGAATAAAAAGGAAATGAGAATAATTTCCCTTAACTAGATGGATCAATTAATCCATTTTCCACAATTTGTAATTCATATAATATTAAATATGAAGACAACAGTTTTGGAGCTTAGGTTTTTGGCTCATTTCAACATAAAATTGTACTATGATGCATGTAGTCCTTTTTGAAGATGACATAATCATGACACTTTCAGGTTGGTATTGACAAACAAACTGCATGCACTTTTATTCAATAATCTGATTATTCCATATCAGTTTACATATTTGCTGATATAAATATACAGCTGTGGTGGTCTAATGACTGACTGATCCATCAATGAAGCCCAAACTGACCTGAGTTTTTCCAGACTGCAGTGTGGGTCCTCCAGCAGAGCCTTTAGGCCTGGGTGATTGTAGCTCAGATTAAGCTCTCTCAGGCTAGATGACTTCAACACAGAAACTAAGGAACTGCAGCTCTCTTCTGTCACTCTGCACAGTGACAAACTTTAAAAATAAAGGTGCAAAAAATTTCAACCGCCTGATCTTCACAACAATGACAGCAAGAAATAACAATGTAATTTTGGGAGAACTGGACTGAAGGAGGACTTACATGAGTATCTCCAGTTTACAGTTAGGACTCTCTAGACCAGAAGATAACTTTCTGACTCCAACATCCTGAAGATCATTGTCATAGAGATCCAGGACTCTCAGCTGTCCAGAAGCAGTACTGATGACTGATGCCAGAATGTCAGAACTGTCCTCTGTTAGGCTGCAGCTCTTCAGTCTAAACAAAAAGAACAGAATTTCTAACCTTATTTCCAATAGTTTGATTCTGGAGGGAGAAATAGGTTAAATTTTTCACCGAAGTGTCTTCAGTGTGCTATTCTTAAGTCCACCAGAGAGGTTCTTTAGTCCTGCATCCGTCAGGTTGTTTTTGCTCAGGTCCAGTTCTCTAAGTTGGGATGTGCTGATGCCATTTGACAACATTTCGCAGCAGGCCATGGTCAGGTTACATGCATTTAGACTGCAACAGGAAAATGTAGCGTGAGAGAGGAAATTAATACCATGAGAAAGAAAATCCCCTCCTGTTTGCTCACTTCTTGAGAATAAGATCTGAGGAGCTTCTGCAATGAGACAAAGGGTATTATCACTTAAGTAAAGCACTAATCCTGCATTAAACTGTTGTTACTTTCCAACTGAAAGCCTAAAAACAGACTTGAGTCAATGATCTCATAATACATTCACCTGTTTTGAAAGACCTCAGACTTTGAAACTGCACTGATCAAAAGAAAATGAAGCTCTTAAAGGGACAAAGTCATTTAAAAAAAGCTGTTATATCTGTCCATACGTGTCCTATAAGCTGTACACTCCACAGGGCTGCTCTGTTTGGAAATGTGGTCAGAAAAACTAGACTTAACTCGGCTCTGTTTAACACTTTATCAAACATGCAAGTACAACCCAAAGTACCTGAAAACCAAATATCCTGGCTCCCTCTCTTTAACTATGAGGCCTGTGCTCTGTGAAAGAAGATACTTTAACTAGCCACTGTTCCAAGACTAAAGCCAAAATTCAGTCTGATTATTTCCCCCATACCCAAAATAACCACTTACTTTGCCACATGAGCTTTTTTCACCACAGGCAGCAGCCTTAGAAGACCCTCCTCTGATCTGGTGTAGTTGCTCAGTTCAAACACAGTCAGCTCCTCCTCTGAAGTGAGTAACACAAAGACCAGAGTGGCCCACTGGCTCGGTGTAAGGATGGCTTTGCTTAGGCTGCCTGAGCTCAAGAAGCTCTGAATCTCCTCTACAAGAGAGTCGTCGTTTAGCTCGTTCA
>JAVQJG010055562.1:0-25437 GCA_036024015.1 Craterocephalus amniculus | reverse complement strand
TGGAGAAACTAGGGATTAATTCCACAAATGGCAAAAAATCCAGGTCCAGGCACTGCCATTTTTGGAATTAATCCCTAGTTTCTCCACACCATTGTTCCCTTCCATGAGCACCAGGGGGTTAAGGGACATCTGAAGCGCACCTGCCATTCTGTCTTCAATAGTTTTATGTATTGTTTTGCCATGAGTTGCAATTCCAATAAATGACCAGATTCACTTTAACTCAGATTTTTTAACCAGTGTGATACAAAGAGATTATATACTGGGAAGATGCAGGCCTAAAACAAACACATTTTATGCTTTACTTTATTTATGCCTTCAGTGTCTCTGGCAAACACACAGCAGTTTCTTTTCATATTTATCCTTATATAATATTTTAGCTTTTAATGTTAGGCAATAGATTCCCCAGCATATTCTTGTTAGAAGTTTGGGATAACCGCATCAGAGGATCACACAAGAAGCTCCATTTATCACTCCCTACTGGTGTTTAATGTAACGCAAGATGGTAAGAATAGAAAAGAATAACATAACTCATATTTCTTTGTTGCACTTGGAATTTTTTATTTAAACTTTGACTGAGAAACTGGTGGATATTTTCAGAGCTTAATCACTGATTCTGCCTGTGAAGGCGCAGCCTCAGGGACCCACGGCTAAATGACCACCCAGAGACATAAAGCAGTCACAAAGACTGAAGCTAAATGCTTAATTATCACCAACGGTCACAAAACCCCTGCTAAACACCCAGAGAAAGACATCTCCATTGTTCTGAGTTATTTTCATGGGTGGAGGCCCTTTTACAAGTCTGTGCCCAGGGGCCCGATGTCTCTTCATCTGCGGTGATGACTGAAGCCTGAACCGGCTGATAATTTTACTCCTCTAACTTCTATTAGCTCCAACATGAAAAATCTTGTCTTATTGTGTAAAGTGTAGCTGATAAGTGCTTTATTGGCTTTTAGAAATTCAGTTTAAATGCGTAACGGCGTGCTGGAGCGACGTTTAGTAGAAAAAAAGTATACATTTTGGGAAACATTTGAAGATTTTTCTCTGTATTTTCTTCCCATGCAACTGTAAAGCTCTGCGACACTCGAATGTTTCGGCTCTCATTGTGAACCGGCATGTGGGAGAAATGGAAGGAGGTCAGGGACATGCTGATACCTGCCTCCTCCCAATATCACATCAGACACTCGAGAGAGCAAGTGAGCAAGAGAGAGCTTGTTGTGGTCGGAGGATTGGAATCAAACAGCTGCTGAGCACCAGAGAGCTTCTTCATGAACCAAACTAAGTCATAAGGAATATGTAGCTCAGAGTTTATGGTTCAAATATTCTGGTTTTCTTCCACCTATGTGGGTTGAATGAGGGATTTTATTCCTTTTCGCAAAATGTTCTTCCAGAGTTCATTTCAATAGAAATATTACTTTTATTTAATTTATAGTTACTCTGCTTTATGAGGACTTTGTCTCTTAAATGTCTGGATTTTAGATTGTTTCTGCTTGTGCTCCACTTTCAATGCTGCCCACTTGTGGTACATATGCTGAACTGCAGCTTTTTTTCTTTCCCCACTTCCAGAAAGGCTCAGAGAAAATCTGATGTTGTGTTTGATTTGAAATGTCCCACTGGTCCATGACCCTGTCGTTAAAACATGCCTCATTACCATTACAACATAAATTTGAAGGTTTACCGCCCTGAAAAGACATAAAATGCCTGAATAGGGGCGTAGACAGCACCTGAGCCGCAGGAAGATAGCTCTCAGATAGCTCATCAGGACGGGATGTCCTACTTTGTTTTGACTACAGCGCAGGCTTCTGACTAAATATTAAGTTTAGGCTGTGGTTAATCCAAACAGCGACACACCTGCAGTATGCAGACTTTTCAGATTGGTTTACAGGCATGTCTAAACATCCTAACAAAGTTTTTCTGGCGGTTGGTTTTGGGGCTGGAAAGTGACCTTCCTGCAAGAGGATGGGTTTACGGCTGTCTTCCCTCTAAACAGTTTTAGGATTCAGTGTTGTTTCTGTGAAACTAAGTGTTTCTATAAACTTATTCATAGACTAAAGATTATCTTCATACATTTAAGGCATATTTTAAAAAAACTAAAAAGGTTTTAGTTTCCCTCCTTCCCTTTTCGCCTCCAATCTTCTACTTCTGTCACTCATTTTCTCACCATCCCTCCTCCCTTCCTCCCAGTCCTACCTGCCTCCTCTCAGTCTGTCCCAAGGCTACACATATCTAGGTATTCAGATGGCAAGCTACCGTTCTCCCTCTCTAATTTCTTGTTGCCTGTAGCTACGACTCCCTGTGCCAAGCGGTGATGTATGAGGAGCGCTGAAAGGAGGGAAGGCAGGGCGCGTCTGAACCTGTGCTGTTCAGGGCCGGGCTGGGCCGGGCTGGGCCGGGCTGTCAGCACGCTTACATTTGACATATTCAGCCCTTAAAACAGCGCACCGTAAATAAACGAGCGCTACCTGAGGTTAATCAGAGATGTGATCTATAACATGCTAATCATAGCGTAACATACAAGCTGGCTGATTTCTATCACTTGGCTCATATTGTCTGCAGACTTTGACTTATTATATGTAAACAGGTGGAAATTCAAACAATATTATGACGTTTTTCCCTGATTTTTACAGAAATCAAGGCATTTAATGTCATTAAGTCAAATTAGAAATGGTCATGAAACATTATATAGCTGCACGGTATTAAGAAACAGTGCAATGTGCAGTGTGTAATTACGTGCACGGCATTCAGCTCAGGTATGTTAATAAGCGCTGCATTCCACTTCTTCACCTGTTAAGGCTGGCGAGTTGCAGCAAATAAAGCAGAACGTTCTCTGAGGTAGAGTGCAGCCTCATTCATTCGCCCGTGCTTGTTATACTGGTTTCATTTTAAAAAGCACTGGTTGGATTGCCAGGGCTTGGTTTTTGTTGTGATGTGAAGTTGGAAATCTCATAAACACTGGATCCAGTTTAACTCTGTTCAGGTCAGGGCTCGGTGCTCATGGTTGGCACCAAAAATGATTTGTGTGCATTAAACCTCAAATTAAATTATTTTAAAAATATTTTTGACTCAATATTCACTGAGAAGAGTCAGAACAATATGTGCGTTCACATCTGAGTCTTTTAGTCTCTAAAAGAGTCACCAAAGCTGTCTGATAACTTATGAATATAATGACAGTCGATAGTTTCCACTTTTTTCATGCTTACATAAAAGAATGATGTCATGAAGATATTTTGAGCCCTGATGCAACTGAGTTAAACAGATTATGTTTGAGTTAGAGATGCAAATCAAATTTTTACTCACGGTTCAATATGATTTTGATTCTTGGGGTGATGATTCATTTCTGTATCGATTCATGTTTCGAATTTTGATTCACAAAAACACAATTTGTGGTTGCAAATGGTGACAATTACAGGATTAACTGAGTTCCTCTATGAGCTAAAAAGAGATTTTCAAGGATAATTGATTCAAAAATTGAGAACACACAGAAGCAATCTGCTGATAAAGTGGTTTATTCTTGCTTTCCTTGCAGACTTCATCATTTCTTTGTCACTTACTAATTGCTTTGAAAGTAACCAGTCAAACTCTTTTCAAGTCTTAAACATCGATTCTTGGACCTTTTGGATCGATTCAGAATCTTCATAAATAAGACTCTTGATTCTGAT
The DNA here is from genome assembly GCA_036024015.1 of Craterocephalus amniculus. NCBI lineage: Eukaryota > Metazoa > Chordata > Actinopteri > Atheriniformes > Atherinidae > Craterocephalus > Craterocephalus amniculus. Next base: position 21,781 of record JAVQJG010055562.1, on the reverse strand, counting down.
GTGCATCAGTTTTTTTTGGTGCATCCCTAATTTGAGTGTATACATGTATACAAAAAATTGTTTAGTCTTATAAAACTTAATGTGGCTCATTTTGCTCACAGCGGAACTTTTCCTAAAGATCCTGCTGCAGTTTTCCTTTTTGTTTTTAATAACTGTTAAGCTGTCCATGCGGGGCTGTGTAGCATCCATGCTATGTAATCATATGCAAGTCAGCTGTAAGTATATTTATTCTTATGTATATTTCCCATAAAGGGAAATTCTCCGTTTTTTTGTTCGTTTTTTAGGTCAGGTTGCTTGTAGTTTGCTCAGTGTCTTTCCTGCAGCCGACGGCACTTCCATGGATCAGAAGCCAATCCCAGATGCTTTAAAACACTTTCGCTTTAAAACAGTTTCCTTTTAGCTTAGTTCACCCACCAGATTCTCCAAATTTAAAGAAGAAAAAGAAAGAAAATGAAACTTGGTCTTAAAACCGTGCAGTCTGACAGCATTTCGCATACCAGCTGACTCGCTTCTTCCCAGGTTTGTGTTGTTGATGTCAGGTGAACAAACACACGACTCCTGTGTGGGAAAAAGCGAGCAGGACCCGATTCTGTTCCCACATAGGCATAGGCCTGTGTTTACTTCTCCCCCTGAGTGGCTGTTTAGATAAATCCCAAACTCCAGATACAACATTTTAGAAATTCCCAAACACTTTCTAAAGTTTGTGTTTTTGGAAGAGAAGGAAATGTTGCGTTTCTGTTCGGCTGCAGAAACATCCTTTGCTCCAGTTAAACATCCAGCGGGCCCCCCAAGCATCTCAGCGAGATGGAGGCCTTTAAATCCCCACCTCTGCATCCGTGGATGCAGGTTCTGTTAACAGTTCAGTGCAGGTTTAGGAAGAAGGCAGGAAGAGATGAAAGAGTGCAGCAGAGGGTGAGGCATGTTTTAACAGATGTGTGCTAGGGGCAGGGAGAGAGGTTGTGTGAGTGTTTTTGTATTAGTGATCTCTGCAGGCAGCTTTAAATGCCCTCATTCTGTGGCGACGTCTATGTTTTTAAATGTGTGGCTGCTTACCGAATTAGGTTCGTGTGTTCACGCCACATTGCAGTGCTACTGAGTTAGTGCAGTTCTTGTTTTCCAGAGGCTTAAATGTGAGAGAAGAAAAAGAAAATAAAGCCATGACATGTTTTTATCCATATTTCCTTTTTTAAATGGCCCATGGGATCAATATCTTACTAATAAATCATTTAATGAACAATCAAGAAAAAACAAATGTCTTAATCTAATCGATTATTTTGGTGAAACATGTGATTTACTGGGTTGACAGGTCTGGTTTACATGTGATTCAAATGTGTGGATCACACACTACACATCCCTATAAAGCCACACATAATATTTGATGCATACAGTTTCTGAGGCATTTTGCATCACTTTATGACAAAAACTTTGCTCAAACCCAGTAAACAATATGATGCTTGTCGTCTGCTCCCTAACGGACACTGGGAAGTATGAGAGTACGCTACAATAATTTTGACATGTCACACAGTAATAAAAGGCAAATATACGCACAAAAATGTGTTCATTTTGTTCCACATTTTGTTTAGTGGCCAAAATAAAGACTTCATATTTTAAAAACCGGGCTTTTCTCCACAGTTTTTCTCGGGTTGGTCTTTAACGGGATATGGATCACATGAAAACATTGAAAAACTACTGTACATCTGCATGTACATGGGAAGTACATGTGGAATATAGGTGGAACGCGTGTGGGTTTTCGCTTATTAAACCTGCTGTAAACTAGTTAAAGATCAAAACAAAACATCATCACTAACATTAGCAGTAGCATCCGAACCTGTGATTGGCTGCTGTAATCATGTGACACAGAAAGAAACCGCTGTGGCTTCGCATGCAGCTTTATTGCTTAAAACTCTCAGAATTAAAGACAAATGGCATGTTTTTAATCAGCAGAGTGAGATCTTGATACTTGAATAAGTATTGATTCCGATATTTTAACTGGCTGGTATCAAAGTATCAGCTCCAAAGTATCGATATACTAATTCCTACTTTCATATTACTGACTTAGTGGGGTGTTTTGTGCCAACGACTTGGAGAGTTTGGTAAAATAACTTTTCATTTATTCATTAGCTACACTCGTTCTTTCCTATGTTTTCTTTCTCCATCCACCAGCATGGCTTTGTATTTTTCTCATCGCTTTAAGCAACCAGCTTACAGGCACATTACAGCCAACTAGAGGGTAGATGGAACAAATGAAAATCCTGTCGATTTAATCCTGATCTCATTTTGAGCTCATTTAATTACCCAGCTCTACTCTTTTATCTCAGCTTCTTTTGTTCAAATGACGTGGACAGCATTGCTAAGTTATAACAAGAAGAGGCCAGAAGCAGAATGAGTAAGACATAGGTGAGGCTCTAAAGCAGAACACTCTAAGAATATTAGTCATTTGTTACTAAGTTTAGTCATTAATCTGCTATTTGTTCAGAATACTGCAAAATTTATTTTTGAAATTGCAACAAAATTCAGTCACATTCAGCTTAATAATGACAAAAAAGCACCAGATTCAGTCTTTATCAGTTTGTGTTTAATTGGAACAAGGATCTCTTTACCAATAAAACGTGTAATTCACAGAAAAAGTCTGATTCTACAATGTGAAGCAAGTCCAGCACTGCATAGATGGCGGTCAGCTCCCCTCCGGCCGTCTCTCTGCAGGAGGTGTCTGGGGGTCAACATTCATAAGGCCAAATGAAAATAAAAGAGAGGAATGATAATGAGAGTGAGGGAAAAAGAGAAATCCCTGGGAATATCAATGGAATTCCTCGTCTGTGGCATGACTGGATGCACGTGTGTGTGTGTTTAGATGAGAGAGAGACCCCGGCCTCATCAGTTTGGGGGTCTTCCTCTTTCTAAGAGCCAGCAAGTCAAAACATAAACGGTGGAGTTTTTTCAGAGTGGAAACATTCGCGGTGGTTCTGCTCTCGGGGTGTGAACACATTGAAGTGCTGGAAGTCCAGCTGTGATTAAAGGGAACGGCGGATTGACGTAGCGGCTCGGAGACGAAAACGTCCCTCCTCATAACTGAATAAACACACACATTTAGATGTGCAGGAGTGTGACAGCAGGATACACATGCACGCTGGGCCTTGGATGGTACCATAGAGGGTGTTTTCTATCACGTTTTCTAGGTCAAACAGCTGCTTTTCCTGTATTAACCATCTTTGAGACTAACATCTCTAAGAGTAAAAAACACGTTTATACGTCTAAGCAGTTTTATTAGGACTCATTTAACCCTATAAAGCCAAATGTATGATATTTGATACATATGTTACTCAGACATTTTGCATCACTTTATGGTGAAATATTTGCTTAAAACTCTGCAGAATACAATATTAAACTTGTCTTCTGTCCCCTGATGGATGCCAGGAAGTAGAAGACTGCACTATATCAGTTTTGACTTGTCACATGGTAATGAATGGTAGATATAGCACCCCCCGATTTTTTTTTTTTCTTACACATTTATTAAAGGGTTAAATACGTATAATTTGACCTTTTTCACCAGTTTTTCCTAGGTTGGGCTTTATAGGGTTAAATGAAAAACTATTTTTCTACCTTCTAATTCTAAAACTGTGCACAGATTAAGATCTCAAAATGTCAACAATCTGCAATATTTTAGCCTGAGTCCAGAAGAAAACTAATTGGGATGAGAAGTAATTCCCTTGTAATTTTCTTACCAACGGTTCAGGTCGCTCTCCTTCTGTGTGTTTTACTCCAGGCATACATGTTGTCTGTTCCAAGGTGCAAAAATGTGGGTAGAAATAATTTTGTACCTCAAAGAGTGGAGCAAGAAAACAAACATTTTATCCTGTAAAAAGGAAAAGTCCAGTCCACTGTGACTATAAATCAGGTTTCACTGTAAATTTTGGATCTTTATTTACCTTGTTTATGACATTTATCATCATTATTAATGTCTATAAATTCCCCCAGGAATGAGTGTGAGCATAAACGATGGATAGGTGAGATGTTCCCCTGCCTCAGTGGATGGAATGGGTCATTCAAAGATTAGCATCTCATTTCTAGATATTAAGGGGATGAAGAGTTTTACCTGATGGTTTCTAGCTAATCTCATAACTACACTGTAGAGCGACTCTAATAAACCCCAATGTGAAATCCTTTTGTAACAGTCACTAACCACTAATACAGCAGCATAAATACTATGACGATTGACTTCTTAGCTGTACAGGATGTTTAGAAGAAGTTAGTGTGCTTGGGTGGCTCCATTTGTTTATAGTTTAAGTATAAATCTAGTCATTCCTGCTCTTGTATGTAGCAAAACACTCATGGAGGTCTCCTTGCTAAGCTAGTGTTTCAGTCAATAATCGCAAATTGTCCATGATATTTTTTGGTTCCATCTTTTTTTCTTCTTGTTGCTATGCAACATTGCTGCCGTCTACTAAACTAAGTAATAGCTTGGAGACAGTGACAGTGGGAAAACAGAAGAAAGTTTGAAGGCTTGCGTCATACCTTAAATATTCCCGTTGCATAAAGAGACGCTGGGCTGTGATCCAATCACTGTTTGTTCATGAGTAGACAAAGCGTTGTGTGTTTGTCTCTGTGCTGCACGGCTGCATTTTAACGTCTCTGTATCATGCATGTGTGTGTTCATGGCAGGGCAGTGTCTCTGTGTGTCTAATTATCAGTCTTTGATGAGCAGGGGAATTCCAGTCTCGCCACTCTAATCCTTAGGTTCATGCTTTCCGCTCAGCCTCCTCCTTCTATTTTCCCTCCTTCTAGTTGTCACCTCACCCAACCTCACCCGGATCACCCCTTCAGCGCCTCACACCTTTCTCTGCTTTAATGCTGTTTGATGCTGTTGAAGTGCAGCCACCTCTGGCTGAAGATAATCAGCATGTTATGTAGAATAAGTGCAGCGCTCTTTATTTTCTTGTGCTTATTTTCTGCTCATAGATCATTGTTTTCTGAACATTCTTACACAAAATCCACATGTGCTCCACTTTTACATCTGAAATTAAACCATGTGGTTTTGGAACATTTTGTGCTATCAATATGTGAAGACCATGTGCATCACATGTGAATCACTTGTTGTTCACATGTGGATAAAACTTGTAGATCGCATGTGAGTCACTTGTGCATCACATGTGAATGACTTGTGGATAATATGTGAATCACTTGTTAATTATATGTGAATCGCTTGTGAAATATATGTGAATGACTTGTAGATCACATGTTAGTCTCTCTTGGATCACATGAATCACTTGTGGATCAGTTGTTGATTATATGTGAGTCACTTGTAGATTGCATGTGAAAAACTCGTGGATTATATGTCAATCAATTGTAGATCGTATGTGAATCACTCTTGGATTATATGTGAATCACTTGTGAATCAATTGTGGACCGCATATGAATTACTTGTTGATTACACGTGAATCACTTAGGGATCAGTTGTGTATCACATGTGGGCACATGTGGATCACTTGTTGATTACCTAGATCTCTTATGAATCACTTGTCAATTACGTCTGCATCACATGTGAACCACATATGAAAATCATATGAAACCCATGTTCTTCACATGTGCCAACTACATGTGATTCATGTGAAGCACATGTTTATCTAATGTCGATTACATGAAAGTGTTCCCGCCCCTGGTGCTTGCACATGTGCTCACATCTGGTTCACATGTGAAATCATGTGTTTTTTCTGTGTGGGTAATGAGCACAGCCCTGCTGTTGCAGCTGGTTTTAGGGATTCAGCTTTTGGTCCAAACACTGTAATCAGAGCTTTTTCCACAGGGATGTACAGAATGGGATATTAGGCTCACCAGGAATGTCAGAGATGATAATTAGGCCATAACAGATTTGATTTAAATTCAGTTCCGGAGAAAAAGCAGTTTGTGTATAAATTCCAGGCTTACCCGGACAACTGGGCAAGACATTGAACCCTACCTAGCATCAAACGTGCCTATCAGGGTATGAATGTGTGATAGGTTAAAGCGCTTACTATGTAGGAACAGAAGTGCCGCGTGCGTGTGTGAGTGTGAAATGTACTGCCAAAGTGCTTCGAGTGGTCAATATGACCAGCAAAGTGCAGCCCATTTACGCTTAAATTTTATTTAACTTAAACATTATGACAAAAAAATAACAGGACAAGATTCTGTGTATTGATATTGTGTTTTTCTCCTTCACATTCACAAACAGTGATGTATGTAAATAGACATGAACGTGGTATACATAAATATATGTATGTATACTTTGTGTGTTTGGTGTTAATGCGGGACCTGTGTATCGTTTATGACCTGGACTCCCCTCAGCAGAGTGGTGACTTAAAGGAGAGGCAGTGCGGAGCAAATATCTGCAGCTCACTGACCTTTCTAAGTGGATTACATGTCATTTCAGTGCTGTGGGGGTAAACAAGCGGGTTGAGAGAAAGACTGAACAGCATAGAAAAATGAAGACTTTTAATGTGGCATGAGTAGATTCTTATTTCCGTTCTTTTTTTCTCTTAGAAGAAGTGCATGCTAAATAATATAAAAGCTATGGAGCTGTAAAATGTAATCTATAATGCTGCAGAAGTGCATGATTAGAGACTTTCTGCCAAAATCCTTGTTGTGGTTTCTCACTGATGTGGCTTCAACATGAACATCTGGACCTGAAGCGATGTTATGCTAAAAAATGGTGCATGTTTGCCAGAGTTGTTGTGGCCTCCTGATGGTTAATTAAAATAGCAAGGTGTCACATGTTTACAGGAACCAGGAAGTTACTCACATAAACAAAGATCATTTGCATTTACCACCCCATTACATTCTATACTGCACAAAGAAAAGCCATTCCCAACTTAGTGTTTGGTTATAATGAGGACGTGTGTTAGCGTCATTAGCTTTCTAGAACATATCCGCCTCAGTTTGGATTTGACCAGATTTCCCACACCCACACTTGTTAACACAGGAACAAACTGGAAAAGGCATGTACAGTAAGGAAGTCTAAGATGACATCATCAGTTCACCTGAACAGCCATAGATTAGCATTGCCTTTCTAGAACCTGAAATCTTTGTTGCTATTCTGAATCTTATGCTAATATTCTGGATCCTAAAGTGGTTTGAAAATGTGAGCTAGATGTAAGACATGGTGCTCAAAATTGTCAGTTTTTTATTATTTTTAATTTTTTTAATTTATTTATCGATTCTTTCCAGACAGACATGACCGACCAACAGTCAACATGTCTAGAAAGGGGTAGGAAGAATGAAAACGTATTTAATCCTACCCCTTCTCCCACACACAATATTACATTTAAATGACCTCAGCATGTTTCCAGTGGCTTTTACATAGAAAATTATATGTCCATGTAACAAAAAACAGTCAAAGTACATGCATATACACATACCTACACATGCCCATGCAAACACTTACATTTGCACAGATACATACAGCTATATTCACTTACACCCTCCCAAAATACCAACACACAAACATACGGGTATCTACCTACGCATATTCATTTCTATATGTACATACTGATGAATACACCACTATTCATACTCACATGCACACCTCCTTCATCTTACCAATCCCAACTATTTTCCTTTTTTTTATAGTAGTGGTAACTTTTCCTCCAGTCCAATGCAAGCCTCCTAGAATGCAACCAGTCCAAAGTCACTTTAATCAAATCCTCTCTATCTCAGGATTTTATTCTCTTAAATAATCCCAATGAATGTACAACCTAAGTAGAAAACCCAGCGGTTGTCTTTAATATCTACCTGAGGTACTGTAACTGTGATGCAGTTTAAGCGATCTCCCTCCCTGGCTGTAGCGGATTTACATGATTACTTTATTTTCCTTTCGAACAAACCAGCTCAGTCAGGCTTTTGTGTCCAATTAAGAAAATTAGGATGAGTGTAAAGACGGCAGGAAAATGGATGGATGTAGAGAGAGACTGCAGACTGCAGACTGCAGGCTGCAGGCGTGGGCGTGGGAGAGCAGACTGCATTGAGTGGAAGCAGACCAGAGACTAATTCGGAGATACAAGGCTTGTGAAAACACCTATGCACACAAAGCATGCACACACACACACACAAACACACACGATTGACTACCCAAAGGCAAGTGTATTCAGGCATATGTGTGCCTGTGGTAAGCTCCAATGCAGTGCAGATAGAAAGCATTTTGTATCCACTGCAGACATATGACATCCAATAACGACTCCTGGTGGTCACATGGTAACTTAGGGAATGTTAGCATCGGAAATTGCACAATCAACCTTGATTGTGACAGATGCAATCGTTTATCAGACAGCAGAAGATTTTATAGGCTGTCAGTGTGGGCTTAACACCTGGTTTATAACTGCAGAGGCATCCTGCGTGCACAGGAATGTGACAGATGCCAGGAACACATGCTGGTTGGGCAGAAACATGAGCTGTGATGGTTTACTCCAGCGGTGTCCAAAGTCGGGGCTCGAGGGCCGCTGTCCTGCAGGTTTTTCAGAAGTCCCTTCTTCAACACACCTGACTCAAATGAAATGGATCCAGCAGCCTGTCAAGTTCTGCACAATGATTGAATCATTGATGAATGACTTCTTTTGAGTCAGGTGTTGGAGCAGGGATACATGGAAACCCTGCAGGATTGTTGCCTTTGTGGACCGGAGCTGGACACCCCTTGTTCACTTTGATCAGTCTGGGAAGAAATGGGCTAAAATTACACACGTGGTTTAAAGATGCCGTCGGTGATTGTTTGATTGTGCTAACTTTTGGAAGAAAAACATTCTCAGGCTCCTGCACCCGCATGAATATTCATTTTATTCATGATCGCTGTTATGTTCACAGAATTATTGTGCTTTCAGTTTGAGTCAGACGTCGAATTTTCCAAGTTCTCAGTTGGAAATGCGACATAGAAAATGAACGCTATCAATCTCACTTCCGAGTCAAGTCGAATGCATCATTAGCGGCCATTTTTAATGGGTGAAGTGGAAATAATGAGTCTTTCCCGGTTTTCCGAGTCCGATTTCTGTCTTCTTGTTGTATTCCTGTCTGGGAACTCAAAAAATCGGACTTCTGAGCACAAATCTCACGCACTATTACTCCAACGTTCCAACATTCGTCTTTATGATGTTTTTTGGCGGTCTACAAAAATGAATTGGTGCCTCACTGCTACCAGGTGGTAATGAGGTCTGGAGTGTGGACCAGAATGTCTCCAAAAGCCCAAGATGTCAAAACATCACTCCTCTGCTACATTTGGTTCAATCCCATTTTGCTGCGTCCCCCAGTTTGAGAACCTCTGAGCTAAATACAGATTATTGTTGCACTGATAGTGATTAAAAGACATGTCACCTGTTCATCAGTTAGTGTGGAACCTGATTGTCATTCATCAAGTGTTGAAACACAAATACAGATTCGTGCTGCAACCTGATACACACACAGGGAAGCATCTCACTGACACGCATGAAGATAGGACATGGATCAACATACCAGCATACCGGAGGCTTTACACCGTAGGAAGCAGATGTAAACACTGGACATTATCGCCCACTGTCTTTTCTGTGGAGTCGCAGGTGTCTCACAAATGGCCCCGGCTTGGTCATCAACGAGTGTGTGTGAAGATGTAAATGTGTGTCAGTCGGACCAGAAAGGTGCTCTATAAACGATGTCAGATTGTGTCATTTTTACTGAAATCGTTTTTAATCTCTCACTAAATACTATGTCGGCATTGGTTTGGTTGTGTTGTAGATCGTACGTTGACACCTTTAGTTTCCTTCTAATGACTGCATTAATGAAGAGATGAGCATGCTAAGCCAAATAATTATTCTTCTAGTTACGATCAGCCCTATTTCTGCTCAATGCTACATCTGCATGTTTGCATAGAGTCTCCCGTCCATTTCCTACACCTTCTACATGGGTATTGTTGGAGGGCTGGTGGATGCGTAGCTACAGTATATGTAGCAAACTTAGCAGGACCAGAGGCCATAGACCAGATTTTCTATATTATCCACATGAGACCTTAAAGGGTTTATCTCTCAAGCAGAAAGTTTCCCAGAGAAATAGCCACTGTTGTACTGATTCCACCATTTAGATCATTTACTGGATTAACTGGCTCATTAATGGCCAGTCTACTTAATATGAGACCGGCTTGGACATTTAATCTTCTAATCTTCAATCTTCAATATCAATCAGTATATTTTTACCAAACCAATAGTGTCCATCCATACCTAATTTAATTGTAAAGTAATCCACCAAAATGAGGATTTTCTGCTTTTTTGTGTCTCTTTCAATTAAATATGTAGTATTTGGAGTTGAGGATTGGTTCAAATGAAAACTAAATCTTTTCTGGGAAGTACAGATGAGCCAATTTCACAACCTCGTGACAATTTTCAGAGCCAGCGATACGAGGATTAATCAGAAACAGACGGTGCACTGGGAATTATCCGCAGCAAGTCTTTCCCAGTGAAACAGCCGTCCTGTCAAAACAATCAACACAAACACGGGCACACACAAGGTTCTGCAGACACAGAAGAATGCCAACTTGTCTGCCCGTCTCTTGTACACTTTCTGTCTTTCTCACAACCTGCCTGCCTGGCATGCGTGCAATCGATGCCTGTCTGGCATCCGCTGTGTCAACAGAGCATGGGAAAGTTAATCAGAAGCTTGGCACTCCCGCTGCATCCCTCCTGCCTCGGCTCTCCTTTAATGCCGCTCTCCAGTGTTTTCTGAAAAGGAGGAGAGAATCTCTGAGTTAACGGATCTTCCTTGTTGAGAACAGGTGAAGATAAATCTGTTTTTCCACTGGAGACTAGCCTTCTGCTTTGCCCCTTCGCGTTGGCCTTGACCTCCTCGTCAGGTCATCAAGCAAACCTGCAGGAGAGTTTTTATCTGTGGGAAGAAATGTTTCCTGCAGGGGTGCAGCAATGTGCCGGCAGCGTGCCCTCTAGTGGTGGTGATCAGAACTGCAAGCATCAGCAAACGAGAACTTGGATTGTGATCGGCAAGGCCATAAACTGCTCTGTTTTTAAAGCATTTCTGGTCTGTTATGCCATAATATTTTATTTAGTTCCTTTACTTGTTTTAAGTCGTAAAACTAACATTTAATGAAGCTCATCTCTGTTTCTCTTTCTCTTCTTTTCAGTCTCTCGACGAAATTAAGAGCCAATGTTCTGGAGAGAAAGGAGCCAAGGTAGGAGAAATAACTCATGGATTCACCACGATTGATTCTTATGTGACACTTTTTTATTTTTTCACTACAAATATGCTGAGAGAATTCCCTTCCAGGGGAGTCAGTTTCCCCGTTTTCCATAACGGCTACAAAAGTATTTCACACTGTGTCCTTTGCAAAAACCTCGAACTTCTTAAACTCTTTTAAAAAAGAGGAAAAAAAAAGAGGAAATCTTTAAAGAAACAAGATAAGTTGTCATTCTAACATACATAGGGAGAATGGCTTCATTCAGCAGGCGGTTGCACTGCATCACTAACATCTCAGTCCTGCATTAAACCACTCTACCAGGGTTCAGTCTGACTGAAGGTTTAGATTTAGTCTAAACGACTCTTAGTTTTAGAAATGTTTATTACACATTTCATGCAGTAATTGCACTGCTTGTGTGTGTGTGTGTGTGTGTGTGTGTGTGCGTGTGTGTGTGTGTGTGTGTGTGTGTGTGTGTGTGTCTGTGTCATGGGATTCAGGGTGAAAGGGGTTTCCCAGGTCTGACTGGACAGCCAGGACTCCCGGGTTTCCCTGGACCTGAAGGGCCAATCGGACCCAGAGGAGAGAAGGTGGGTTCGTTTTACCCGAGGATCATTAAGCTGCTGTTCGTGTCTCTGAGTTTTAAATGTTTTGTAAAAGCTAAGCTTTTCCAATATGTCAGGGAAGTGATGGGGCTGTCTGAGAACTAAACAACTGTGCGGGACTGAAGAAGTCTCTGTATGCTGGGGGTCAAGGCTGAAAAAACATAATTTTTTACTTTGTTAAAAAATATGTGTAAACTCCATAAATAGCAATAAAAGCTCAAATCATTTACAGTTAATGTGTTTAGTTTCCTCTGAGGCCAATTTTTCTTTAAAACCTTCATGTTTGAAACAATGGCGATTTAAAGAAAGTCTTCTGTCGGGATTTATGAAAATGTAGATTTCTTTTTTAGGAGGTATGTATTCTGCATTTTCTTGTGTAATTTAAAGCAGACAAATTTTCAATTCTGATTGGATTTAATTCAGGAGTCAACGATCAACAAGAGCATCAATAAATCAATGTTTGATCAATATTTTTAGTTTGCATAAATGCTATTGGATTCACCTCTAAGTATCACCCAAATTCCACTTTCAGGTATTAATTTACTACTTTTGATTTTACTTGAAGTGCTTTATCCTAATCTGACTTTCATTTAATGTGTTACACTGTGTTACTTGTCATTGAATATTTTACCAAGTAAAATTTAAAGTCAAGTAAAAGACATGATCTTCTTTTTCAAAAAATCCATGAAGCCAAATGTCAGATTAATGTTTGTTTTCTTTATCTAATACCCAGATTAATTCTTAACAAAAGACTTGAAACACAAGTTTTTCTACTCAAAATTCTCTCACCGAAACTAGAGAACTTAAAATTGTGGGTCAAGTCGAGTTGCCTCAAAATTTTTGTTCCTTTATTTTGTTTTTTGTTTATGCTAGTAAAAGTGAGTAATAATTAATTGTTCTGTTTTTATGTTGTTGTTTTTTTTCTTGTGGTATTTTTCCCTTCAGGGAAGCGATGGATCTCAAGGATTTAGTGGTCCAAAAGGGATCAGGGTAGGTAAATCAGTTTTTGCTTTATGAAGTACTTCACTGCTGTTTGTGTCAGTATCTCATCTCATTCCACATACTTTTAGAAGCCCGGTTAAACTAATAAATTAACAATTACACTATTCTGTTATATTTTTTCTTATGTAAATTGGATGAGTGAAACAGTAGAAAAATAATTTACTTGTTAATTGGAGTTGTAATACTTTGAGTGTACAGCAAGTGTCCTCATTTCAGCTTCTCCACACAGGTCATTAAGATACCCAACATTTTTTGTTTGTTTTTTATTTTATTTTCAGATGAACTTTACATAAACTGATCCTGATTAAATTTAATTTTGCTTCTTTCAGGGACCTCCTGGATTGCCAGGATTTCCAGGATCACCAGGACTTCCTGTGAGTTGTAATAAATAAAAATTATAATGCAGAAATCCAAACTAGGCTGAGTGTTTACTGTTTTCTTCCCATCTATCAGGGTCTGCCAGGACAAGACGGACCTCCAGGGCCAAAAGGAGTGGCCGGATGCAACGGGACAAAGGTACCAAATTAAAAAAAGTCTCACAAAGAATAAAAGAAGACTATAAGGGAAATATGAACACTTCTTGGTTATTAAAGAGCAACAACGATCAGTTAAGTATGTTTGCTGTGTGTTAAGTTCAAACAAAAAAATGATTTGTTCCTCAGGGTGAAAGAGGTTTCCCCGGAATCTCAGGAATCTTAGGAGAGAGAGGACTCCCAGTAAGTCTTTTGTTTTATTAAAGATTCTATTTTCTAAGATTCTTATCTTTGATATAAATCCCCCTGGAGAGAGGGGGGAGTTAGTAATTATTTTTAGAAAAAAAAAAGCTTTTGCTGCCATGTTGTGTTAAAGATGAACAACAACAAAAAAAGCACATTGGATATTTTACCCGGTGAGTTTGTGATGTTGGGATGATTTGGAAAATGATTAGGATTTCTTTGGATTTTATGGCTTGGCCATCAAAGGACTGTGTCACCTTCTTTCCTGATGTAATGACAAGTCTAGTTTTTCCTTCGTTAAATCTGAAAATGATAAGGTGAAGCTACTTTTCTCAGCATTAGCATAGTTTCCCCTTAGCATCTTACTGCGGCTGATAATGATATTTTTAGCTTACACAAACCGAACCTCAGTGTGCTCAAACTTTTCTATTTTTCCTCCATTACAGGGTCCACCGGGTCTGCCAGGACCAAAGGTAAGCACATACACAGCTTTGTTTACACACATGTTGCCGTAAGAATTAAGACTTTTTCCATCACTTGTTATCACTTGTAATCACTTGTAAACATGACATAGACTTTTATTCATCCCTCAACGGGGACATTTCTTATGCTCCAAACAGCTGTTCGTATATATATAGTATACACAGAATTTAAAAAAAAAGAAATACAGCATTTAAATGTAAAAAATACCACACTCATTTCAAACATCCGTGAATTTTCTTGTACTTCATCACATCTGGTGCTAGTGTTGGTACCTCATAAGACAGGAGTAATAAGACATTAACGGGAATGGATTAGCAGCGCCGACCCTTCTTAATTTGTCTTTCATTGTCGAAAAGAGTATTTCAGATATACCAAAACTTTGTCTTTTCATTGTCTGCCATAAGCACAATTATTTTACCGACAAAAATTGTTCTTTCAGCTGCCCAAGAGACACAAAAACCCAGAAAGATGGGATAAACCAGCTAGCAGCTATCAAGTGTGTTAATGTTGAAAGTACACTTTGGAGTCCCTCATAAACCCTTTATGCATTCCTATGTTTTATATTATGATTCGGAAAATAAACCCACATATTTAGCTTACTTTTTGAAAGCAAAAAAATCTCATGGTACAATGTGAATATGTAGAAAATGAAGAATTTAGGAGAAGATGTAATTTAGGAATAGAAATGGAATATACTCTGTTATCAATAAAAAAAACAAATAGAAATTTATATTTGACCAAAAATGTCACATACAAATTATTTTAGAAAAAGATATGACAAAACATCTGATGTTTTTCCATAAACCGGTCATTTTTCATGGCTTGATGAGTGTAGACTTCCAACAACCTAAACAAAGACAAGAATAAGAAAAATCTGATGTTAGAAATTACGAGTATATGTTGCACACTCCAACACAGATGCTGGTCCGATGCAGGGTTTGTGCTACCAAAAAAAAGAAACAAATAGATGCCATGGATGAGGGTAGTGCAAGGCGCCCAAATAAATGAATAAATATGTATATAGTTATGAATATGTAGTTTATTATATTGCATGACCAGCTTTGTTGTAGGTGGGTGATCAGCTTTCTGTGGAGATTCCCTCCACAGCATGTATCCACATTTGGTGCGTGACCAACTTCTTTAAGTTTTACATTTTAGCTTTGTTTTAAATGCACAACTTTGAGTTTATTCATCTTTATTTTATGCAGTTTTATTTGAGGGTTTCCCAGATATCCAGCTTACCAGCTGATTGCAGGCGTGATGGCAGGTGTAATCAGAAATTTCTTGTGCAATAGCTCTTTAATGGTTAGTTTAACAGCAAATTTATCATTATTTTAATACATACGGTTTATAAATCGCATAATTTTCAGATGAAAACCTGAAAACCATGTTGTATCCAATTTGTCTTCTGCCCCCTGTTGGATACATTTTGTACTGCAATACTGAGATAGAATGCACCAATTACAATTAATATTCTCTATTAATTCTCTGAATTTTTGCTTATGTAAAAACTATTCATATTAAAAACTTTAGAATTCTGAACATGATTTTAAGGCACTAAAGAGTTAAATATTTTTTAAAAACCTTTATAGCTAGAATCTACAGTTCAAGGACATTTCTATGTCTGATAGTCTCTCCTGGATATGTTTTCTCCTGTTTCCAGGGAGACCCAGGTGATGTGATTTCATCCAATCGTTTTGGAGAGAAAGGTGCAGTGGGATTACCAGGATTGCCAGGACCGCCTGTAAGTCAATTCATTTATCTTTTAAACTTTTAAGAAGAAACTTTTCTCTGAAAAGCCATATCTTGTTTATTTTTTGTTTGTTTTTTTCCTCTTACAAGCTGCTAAAGGAGGAAACCTGTGAGTTTAGGAGTTAGTATTGTAGTCGTGTTTGTTGTCACCTTATAAAATTATGAATAAAACTACCTGATGAGTATCTAAACTTCAACTATATTTATCATTTTGTTCCAAATATCATTGGTGTAGGCAAAACACAAAGTTGAAAATAATGATTATAATAAATAATATAAAAAAGTCATGCTGGGCATGCATGAAGAGCCATAAATGCCCAAATGTTTGTTTTCACAGGGTTTTCCTGGATCTGCAGGTTTATCAGGTCCTGTTGGCCCTCCTGGTCCCAGAGGCTACGAGGTGAAGGGGGGCTCCTCCATCATGATATTTGGTCTTTAGATTGAAATTGTTGCGATAAAACTTGAAATATTTCCTGTGTTGCTTTCCAGGGTCGTCCAGGTCCCCCCGGTCCCCCAGGACCGAAAGTAAAATCAGACCCTTTCTGTTTAATCTCTTCTTTCATAGATCACATATGTATTGTTTTTTTAATCCAATATTTTCCATAAAGACTTCAACTTTACTCTATTTTTTTTCCTTACAGGGTAACATGGGGTTGAACTTCCAAGGACCCAAAGGAGAAAAGGTACAATAGATGAGTTTCTGTGTTGGGTGGTGGCAGCAGAGTGGAGGCAGAAGGGAAACAGAAGGGAAGCTAGCAAACAGCAAAAAGATGGACGGGACTTGTTTATTATTATTATGGGATTATAGCCTTTTCCCAGGAGCAGGAGTAGAACCCGTAAAACAGGCTGGAGTCCACTTTGTGCCTCATGATGCAAACCTTTGATCCTGCATCATATTTTGATGCAGGATCATCATGCCATTTTCTCTTGTGACAACACATCCAGGCCTTTTGCTTTGCACTAACGCTGGACTTTTAAATGGCAAATATGTATATCAGGCCTTGAAAATTACTCACTGATGAAAACTGTTGAATTATCAAGTGAGAATTGGTTAACTTTGATGTGAGCATTGGTCTGGCCAAGAGTTTGAGGACAACCGTTTCTCAGAAGGGATGATTGACACCCCTCCTTTAAATGCCACTGTTCGCCATTGGCCGAAGCTTAAACCAATCACAGTGTAGCCAGCGGGGCTAACTGGTAGATCAGACTCTTACCCAAGCTGGTCTGAAGCAAAGCGAAAACGTCTTTCCCTCCAATAAATGTCTCTAGGGCTACCTGTTGCTCATCTTTCAAAGAGAACTTTCCGTTTAATGCGGTCAAAACAGAATCTACCGCTGTGTCAAACGCTGCCGCTGCTCCATGTTAGCAATGCTGATGGTGTTGAAGTTCTGCCTGTCGCGTCACTGCATTGAACATGCTCTTTGGACAAGCTCAAAATTGATTGGCTCTCGATTTCTTGGGAGATTGGAACTCCACTGAATAGCCAACTTGTCCAGACTATATGGAGCTTGTCAGATTTAGTGGGCGAGACCAGGCTAGAGACTCTTTGCAACTGAGGTTTTTACTCACTGATATATGATGATGTGTATTAAAAGAAATTGCCTGCATCTTGAAATGTCTGTTAGCAACAAACGTTCAGATTTGAACCACAAATGTCCATCTGATCCAAAGCTTGTCTTTTTTCCTGGTGTGAACACAGGGTGAGATGGGTTTGACAGGACCTCCAGGTCCTCCAGGACAGGTTGGAGAACAGAAGAAGCCTTCAGAGACGGAGATTCAGAGAGGAGACAAGGTAATATGACTTCACTAAACTGAAACTGATTGTTTCACTAGTCAAGCTGTGATAGAAATGTAATTAATCTGATTGATTCGATCAAATCGATGTTAATTCCCAGAAATAATTATTTAGCTGTGTCACAAAAAAATAGGACAATTTAGTTCAACTTCATTTGTATAGCGCCAATCCATAACAATGTAATCTCAAGGCGCTTCACAAATATCAGTTTAAGCCAATCTGGTTGTCACACTAGCCAGTTAATAACAAATAGCCTATCAAAGGAAACCAACAGACTGCATCGAAAAGAGTCTTCGATCAATCCCCTTCTGAGCAAGCTCAGGGCTCAGGGAGGGCGGCCATTAAACACACATGACTTTGACCAGAGATACGAAATACAAGCTCATATAAATACAACTGTCTGCAAGCAAACACAAGGTGTCAGTGTGGGTCACATGGGGATTATGCCATGCATTGCCACCTGCGCTGCAGTTAACATTTACATCATACATACAAGCCCCTGTAGTTATTTTCTAGGGGAGAGGAATTGTTATTGTGGAAGCAAAGAAGGTTGAAGAGAAATATAAACGGAGGCGAATGAAGCTGGGCTAGAGTACTGCTGCTGTGTTCAGTGACCCGATTTTCCATCGTGGAGGCACTCAGTGTAACTAAGAACCCTCAGCCAGATGCTGCTTTATTAGTACCACATCATTGTACTCATCCCAGACACCCACCCATTAAACACACACACACATTCACACCAAACATGAAAACATATAACCTCACTGAAGGACACATAGAATTTCACACATAGATAACACATTTATACACTTACACACATTTTTCCCTGATTCTCATTTTTCCCCCTCCTCACTATTCACCCTACATCCACACTCTTCTTCCTTCCTGTCCCCCAGCAACAAACTCATCTGCAGCATCTTCAGGTTTTTGTTTGGGTCTGCGTTCGGCAGTAGTGAGTCCTTCGGGAAAGTGGTGTTCTAGTCATATGCCTCTCATCAGCCTACACCTCACAGTAAATGGTTTCTAAGACCCCTTAAACCAGCTCATTGTTTTCCACCACAGGTTTTTTTAGGAATGTGTTTTTGGTTAGTGGTGCATTGAGCAAATTGGAGATATTTTTTGAGAGTTTTGCTTATCAGCACGAGGATTTAAGTACAGCCTGAGGTAGCCTTAGTAAATAACACTGTTACAAGTCTGCTGATCAAATAATAATTAGGATTTAAAGTTTTCCCTCTAGAATTATACAAGTTTATTATGGTTATTACTTTAAGTAGGATTTTTAATCTGTGCTAATCATTGCTAGTTTAGTTTTTTTTAAACATATTTATGGATTTTCTCTTCAGGTTAAGGTCATGAGTCCTCTCTCCTTAATGCAAGATTTCCTTATCAGGCCCCACGGCTTGTTTGTAACAATTGCCAGTTTCCTGATGCAAAGCCATTAGGGCTGTCCCGATCCGATACCAGTATCGGGTATCAGTGCCGATACCAACAAAAAAGCACGGATGGGAAAGTATTGGCCTGCATTGAAATATGCCGATACTGTTGCCGATACCAGGTGATCAACATTTTCTATCCAGCCCTTTTACCTCAGCACCCTTTACGAGAATGCCCTAGTACATTTTCTTCAGGGTTTACTCAGGTTATTTTTTCTTAAAATAGAAATGTGCTGTGTGTTACACAGAGTCTTTAAATTTATAAAATTAACTCATTGATTAATAATTAATGACTAAATTTTTCTCACACCTTCTGTTGTGGACTTAATCTGTTACACCTTAAGGTTTTGAGGTGAGGTTTGACACAATATTTTGCTCAGAACAAAATGTAAGTATCGGTATCGGGTATCGGCCGATACTCAACCTTCTGTATTGGTATCGGAAGTGAAAAAGTGGTATCAGGACAGCCTTAAAAGCCATTCTGTCTGTCATACCCTTAGGTCCTTTTTTTTACCATAAATTTTCTGCTTCTGTCCAGAAATGTATATCTAGTAGATGTGTTTTACGTAAGTGATTTGTTTTCTGACAAATTGAATTCAGTTGCAGAATTAGACGCTGAAAGGTCTCAATGGTTTTTGCCGTCACATCAATTAAAATGTCAAGTTTCATGTTCGTATGGACATAAAGCTGCCAAGTAAGGAAAAAAAACTAATTATCTTCGCCATTAATCAATAAGATAACAGGAGGCCTAATGCCTTCCAAATGAAAGGCATTAGGCCTTTCAAGGGGGGGGTTGGAGAATGTTCCGTATCAAGCTAGTGGACAGTATTTCAGACCTCATATTTTGAAAATCCAACCTCACATATCCTGGAGAAACTCCCATCAAGATACATGCACACAAAGACACACACACAGAGAAGCATTTGGAAACACTGAGTACTGGAAAGGTTTTACTCTAGGACTGATTTAAGCACAAAACAACACTTCTATTGTTGAGTGTAATTATTCCATTAGTGCTGGGGGTGACCCCCCCATCTTATTAACTCATCCCCCAACCTTCACATCTATTCCCTCGTTGTTGCTAAAAAAAAAACAAGCCCTGAGCCATAACCTAACATCCTTCCACTTTACCAGAAATAAAACAAAAGCTTTGTGTTGGAGAAGTTGGACTCTGCTTTACATAAGAGCATTTCCCCGCACTATCCCACAGTCACCACATCACCACCATGCTGTGAGCCTCTACATGTAGTTTGGGGAGAGCTTCTTTATTATTGCCCACATCTGTTTAAATAATACGCAAATTCAAAGGCTTTTTCTGACTACAAAGCTAGAAATCTTTTTTTAGTAGAAAAACACATTTTTAATCATGATTGCCACCTATTTTTTTTCCATACTTGGCAGTCTATAGCTGTTCCCCCAGCTTTGTTACTCTTTGGGATTTGGGGATTTAACAGAAATCTCTCCACAGTTTTTGCTAAGACTGAGTTGTCTTTGTTTAATCTTAATAGGGAAAGTGAACGTACATCATGCTGTGTTGTATTTTGGGGATGGTATCACCAACCTGTAAGGAACGCCCTACCATTACCTTTATTTACAAAAGAGGTTGCCTGGTTAGATTTAGTTTAGCTTGGCTAAGAAGAATCTGAATCTAGGAAGGAGATGCTGTCTGAAAGCAAGGGCACACCATGTTGTAGGGATGTTCGAATGTCAAGAAAGAAAAAAGTAGCGCACTCAAAATTACCCACAATGCATCTTGAGAAGTAGTGAGCATGGATGGATCCTAGACGGCTCAATATAGACCACAATACATTGCGGGCAGGAGCTGTCTGATCTGTCTTTGTTTTCTTATTTTTATAATCATTAGTTCAATTTGTCTCAGTAAGAAGATGCAAATATTTAAAACTGGCTCCATTTCTCTGATGAAGATGCTGCATCAAATGAGTGTCATGAACATCAAAGCAGATTAAAATAAACTGTAAGATCATCATTTAATATGAACAGATCTGAACCAAAAAAGAATAAAACATGATTTAATGATATAATATATTGTTTCATCAGAGTTTGGATTGGATTTGGACCAATATACTTACTGCATCAGGGTTGCTGTGGTGACAGCTGATAGTCACATGATCTGTGATGAGGAAAAAGTAATGTGCTTCGTGTCTGAGTTGCCATCAAAATGAGTGCCCTCGTTAGCATGCTATGTAGTGCTGCCTTATATAGTGAATGAGAGGTCAGGGTATCGGGTGCACATTTGGACACAGCCATGGAGGAAGAAAGAGACAAAAGAGAGAGAGATGGAACTTCCTGGGTGCAGCTGAATCAAACCAGTGCAAAATCAGGACATTTTTAAGTCTGGGTTGTTTAATATCTGAACTCCAATCTCAATTTTAGGGCTATTTTATTACAAATAAATTATAATATCAAATCAAATTTTATTTATAAAGCGCTTTTCATGCAAAAGCAACACAAAGTGCTTTACATAATATAAATGAATGCAAATGAAAAGAAGAAAGAAAAACACTGAACAAAAACAACAAGCCATTCACACACCCAGTTATATGACAAATTCAACACAACCCTCCTCCCACCCCTCCACCCCCCACCCCACCCAACACACACACACACACACACACACAGACACACATTTTTCACACCAGACGCCAGCCTACCCATGGTTACAGAGACCAGATCAAGCAGGCATGGCTCCCAGAGTTAAGGATCCCCAAAAAGAAGAAACACTGGAGTTAAAACATTCTAAAACTGTTTAAACAAAGATAAAATAGGGAAAAAATATAAAATACACACACAGGTGCACCAAAAATTAA
>JAVQJG010055540.1:0-16869 GCA_036024015.1 Craterocephalus amniculus | reverse complement strand
TCTATCTATCTATCTATCTATCTATCTATCTATCTATCTATCTATCTATCTATCTATCCGTCTGTCTATATAATCTAATGTCATGCAACAGGTTTTGGTCCTCGCGGTGCATTTTTCTCTCTTCATCTGTGCATGAATGTGTTTAAAGTGCATGCATTTGTTTGGCAGAACTATCTCCCTCCTGTCTTGTTAGTCATGATTGATGTTGCAGCATTTTCTCCCAGTAATTGAGCTCATATGTACAGAATATAGAGCGTGTGATCTTTTCCACTTCCTGTCTTTGTATCCTCTTTTTGCCCCAGAATAAGCTGACATCCCAACCCTGCTCTCCACAATAAGCCTGTGTTTTGCCAGATCAACACAGCTAAATGTTTCTCTCATTTCTTCCTCATCAGCCCATTCCCACCATCTTCACCATAATCGCTTGTTCCTTCTTTGCTTTGTTGTGTTCATGCCCCCCCCCGCCAACGCATCTCTGTTTGCCACACACATGATGGCTCTGTGTTGCCCAGCATTGTGATTAATGGCCGCAGTTCAGCCTGAAAAATTCCCCTGAGTGGCTGCCAGTTGGCTTACACAGAGAAGAAACTCATTACTGCTGTCAGTTGAGCTGACGGAGCGGAGACGGGTGAGAGCGATTGTGTGTGTGTGTGCGTCTTTGAGTGCGTGTCCAAGTGAGGGACAGAAAGAAAGAGACTAATTTCTGTGCATTTCAGTAAGCGCATGCATGCCTGTTCCCCCTTTCTGTACATAAGCCATCATGCGAGAATAAGTGTGTCCGTGAGTTTTTAAGCAGACTGTGAAGTGTCACGGGGCTAGTATCCAAGTAACATTGGTAATTTCTCTGAAATGAATGAGCTCCATCTCTGTCAACACTCTCAATACACAATTATTCAGCTTAAGGTCTTTAATGGGTGACCTCTGCACAGCATGCTGCCTTATCTCCACAGTCACTCTCCTCTTCCACACATTTGTAACCTTGGGCTCGTGGTACTGTTTCTACACAACCTCATACCTCAACCTCAACCTCATACATATATATATATATATATATATATATATTTATATATATATATATATGTGTGTGTGTGCGTGTGTGTGTGTGCGTGTGTGTGTGTGTATTTTTAATTAGCGATTCCACATAGCTCATAAAACCGAAGCACACATTTGACTCCACAGGTGAATAATCCAGACTTTATGAGAGTAATACAATTTATAAGGAAGCCGTTTGTGGTGTAATTAACTGTATTGAAATCTGTGAGGTCCAGAGATGAATAAAACCCCTCTTCCCCCTCTCTGTTCTTCCAACACTATCTGAGGCACATTGATATGGGGATACCAATCCACTAAATAACCTGAGAATGAGCAATAATATAAAAAACTGGTTGGGCTAAATTATAGATTTGTGTTGGCCTTTTGTTCTCCTCCTTGTGCTCATGCAGCCACAGCATAAACCGCCTCTGACTTCATCTTCCATTCACAGTTAATCTTCTTCATTCTTCATTTGCTCTCCCTTATCTGTGGCACCTTACATATTGCACATGGGTGGGTTATCTATTTATTCTGTTTATATATATGTTTTTTTCTTATAATAGGGCAGGTTATGATTCTTAAAAGAGTGATGATTGCAAGTTCATTTTTATTCATGAGTATGAGGCAGCAAGAGAGAAATGAATATCACAAAAATGATGAGAAAGTCATCAAAAGACATGTCTGCATGACAACATGTTTGCACAACATGGATAAGCAAAGGCAGGCGTGTCATCTGCTATCTACGTTTTCTGAAACCACCAACTGTGAGGACATACATACACTGTGGGAAAATTTGGCGCATATTTGCCACATTCTTTTGCTTTTTTGCTGTATAGTTTGAAGAACCTCCACTGAGAAAAATATCAAATTATTCTGTTCCTTTTTTCTGTTACTATGTCATAAATGTAAGGAGACAAGCCAAAGTAGGAATGAAACACAGTGAAAGATCAGCGCGTTCACTGCTAACTTACTGAGTTTAATGGGTCTTTAGTATAACACGTCAATCATCTTTAAACATTTGTCAATGTCATCTGTTTTCCTTTCTTGTAAGCATACAAACTGGCCATTCTGGAGACCCTGCCTGAAATATTTGCACTATAAACCTCTTTAATTTAGTTCTGCTTGAGTTTATTAGAGTTGGACTTTGCAGAAATAATGTTCACATCTTGTACTATAATTTTAAGGTTTAGAGCTACTGCTGGATCATTCCAAATATTTATCCTGAAAGTCGTTTTTTTTAGGCAAGCCTGAAACTTTTCTTTCATTCGTACTGTATGCAATACTCTTTTATTACATGCCAGTAACCAGTAACTAAAATGCTGTTTGTAACATTTAACAAATCTCTCTTTGTTATGTCTCAAAACATTTTCAAATACAACTCTTGGGGATACTCATTTGATTGTGGCTATATGCAAGTTTTGAGCATTGCTTCAGCTGGAAAGATGTAAAACCAGATTTATTCCAGGTTTATACTTCATTAAAGCAATATCGAACATATTCAAACTGTTTTTTGTGATAATCAGACACAATAAACATATTTTGTTATTTATTAAGGCTCATTTAAGTTTATTTAGATTTTCAATCATCCAAGATTTTACAAGGAATATTTTGCTTTGTTGGGCAATTATGATAAAAATAAAGTTAGTAAATAAAGTTAGAAAATCAGTGTATGAGATCTCAGCAATAAGTTTGAAAAAAAAGTTAATTATAGCCATTTTAAGGCACAATGAAAATGCAGATTTATGATAGACCCCAACATTTAGGACTCTCCCTTGTCAGTCAGGTGATGGATTTGTTTATGCCAGTTTTGGACAGGATTGCATGATTGGAAGCTGTGATGAGAGGATTTGTAAACCAGCATGGACAGTGCGACAGATAAATGCACAGTGGGAACCACACCTCTGAGGCCCAGTGGACCTCCTTCTCATAAGAGCTTCTCTTGTGTCCGCTGGGCGGAGTGATGAAGGCGTGAGATTTACACAGCCGTTTTAGTCATTTGGGGGAGCCCGGTTTTGAGGGTGCTGTGAGATGCAGTGGAGCGCATGGGCCGGTCCCGCCCTATGCCTTTCAGATTTCCCGTGGGAGAGCCAGATGTGGGGTCATCCATCTATCCCTGGGATCAGACCAACCCCCCTCAAAGTCACTGTCAGATGGAGAGTTAACGCGGCATGCAACACTCTCACACACACAAACCCATGCACACATCAAGGTATATTAATTTCACCAGGCTCATCCTCTCTCTATCAGTGACATGTGGTAAAAAAAAAAGTAACTCAAAGAAAAGGCTTCCCAGGAGAGATTCATCACAGCCTTCACAGAGTGGGCTCTCAGCTCAACAGTTGTCCTCTAATGAGGGGGAAGTAATGAGAGTTAGTCAGAGGAGAATTGTGATGCCAAATGTCTATCCAGGTTGTTATTCAGTGTCACTTCTGTCTGCGGGCCCCGCTCATTTTTTGGTACCACAAAGCAAGGGGCGTAGACCGTCCAAAGAAGATTTTAATGGCATTTCCATTTGAATATAAATACCTAAACGTTTTAAAATATCTCAAACTCAACATATACAAACGACAAGACAAGACAGAGATTAAGTATTGTGGGACTTTTGTGCAGTGGGTATACAGTGAATGAATGACAGCTTATAATTCATTTGAATAGGAGCCTTTGCTGGATGATAGAAGAGACATCTCATCTGAATTCTAAAGCAGGCAGATGCATCCACAGGTATTGGTGATATTAATTAGAAATGTGGCCTTGGGGCATATACAGAATTAGCACTGAGAATACATCTTTCCAGGAACAATCAGATGTGGAAAAGGAAAGTTTGCATCTTGTTAAGGAACATTAGTCTCATCAATAAGTGCTTTGAAAATGATGATGAAAAAACAAGCTATTTTTCAGAATTGATTTAAAGGACATGTTGTTGTATAAGCTTGAGTGGATGTGTTAGTTAAGTATTTGAATTTATTCCTCCAGTGATGAGGAATGAAATCACTCTTAACACCAACTTACTGCTCCCAGAAATGCTCCAGAGAAAAGATTTTCATTAACATAAAAGATTTATTCTCTGCTGTGAGGAAAATCAAAGAAAAGGGAAGACATCACCAGCCTAAATCTTGTCACTAAAGGTGAGAATCTGCTTTCCAGGCTTTTTTCACTTTTTGATTTTGATGACAGTAAGAAAACAAAATATTGTGTTTCTCAGCATCCGCATTGTTGATTAGACTTCTTTTTGCTTTGCCTTAAGTGACTGGCACCAACAAATGAAGGAAAGGATGCTGCTGTCTTTTCTTGTGTCAGTATACTCTCAAATATCAGCTTTTAGTCTACATCATTTTATGTCCACATCCTTAGTCTTTTATAAATTTAAAGACAAGAAAGAGTGTTGACATGCTTTCAAAAAAGTTAATTACAGAACCGTGAAAGTTTTCAATGCTGTTCAGGAGGCTAACAATCACTGCGTTGTCCGCAAACTTCAGTATATGATGATTTTCAGATATGCCATGCCAGTCGTTAGTAAACAACAGTGAGGAGAGGACACATTCTTGAGGTGAGCCAGTCGATTTAAAGGTAGATCACAAAAGTGATCGTTAACCACGGATTGGTGTTGCGTCTGCACTGATTGTGCATTGATCCATCGTGGTGAAGAGGGAGCTGAGCCAAGAGGCAAAGCTCTCGAAATACCGGTTGATCTACATTCCTCAGCTATGGTCACAAGCTCTGGGTAATGACCAAAAGAACTGGATTGCGAATACAAACGGCCAAAATGAGTTTCCTTTGCAGGGTGGCCAGGCTTTAGAGACTGGGTGAGCAGCTCGGTCCCTAAGACGCTCAGAAGAGAGCTGCTGATCATCCACATTGAGAGGAGCCAGATGAGGTGGCTCAGACATCTGGTCAGGATGCCTCCTGGACGCCTCCCTGGGGAGGTATTCTGGGCACGTCCCACCAGGAGGAGACCCGATAGGCCCAGGACACGCTGGAGGGATTATGTCTCTCAGCTGGCCTGGGAGCGCCTCAGTATCCCCCCCGATGAGCTGGCTAATGTGGCCGGGGATAGGGAAGTCTGGGCTTCCCTCCTAAGGCTGCTGTCCCTGATAAGTAGAGGAGGATGGTACGGTATAAATCAAATGGTGCCCATGTTTTAAAAAAGAGCATTCAGAAATCCATATTTGGTGGAATAACAGTAACCACAGATTTCATACGTTCTGGCAAGCTCTGCTCCAGTTTTTTACATTGATTTTGGATAACTTAATACCTCAGTGTTCTGCTAAACATCAAACAGCCGAGCTTTGCTGGATAGTTTGCGATCATCCATCTTCCTTTTGTTGTAATTCCAGAGGTTTTCACTGAGTTCGGTTTGAGCCGGCCATGACAGGCTCCTGATGTGGTGATCCTCTATCCAGACTTTGTGAGTCATTGAGCGTTGTCCTGGACTAGAGGCTTATCTTCTCAGTTCAGTCATAGCATAAGGAAGCAAATGTTTTTTCTAGGATAACCTTGTTTCTGGCTTTAATAATGCATCCTTCACAAAGACTCATCTGCCCGATTCCAGCCTTGTTAAAGCACCTGAGATCATCACTGATCCTCCTCCATATTCAACAGTTGATGTGAGACACTGCAAGTTGTAGGCCTCTCAGGTTCTTTGTTCAACCATCAGACAACTGGCTGTTATACAAAGCTGGAAATTGGACTCCGCTCTTCTACATTTCAACCTTTCCAGTCTTTTTAAGAGATGCTGATATAAGAATAAATCTTAGTGGCTTCTTACTTTTTTGGGGGTGTGGCTCAACAACACAAATTGACCAAATGTTCCAAATTTCTTGCATCTTCTTGTAAAAGTGATAAAACTCATGTAAAAGTGTAAACTCATAAAGATCCTGCAACTTCATCATCTGACAAAATCATGATTCAAGTAACTTCTGTAAAGTCTGTTCAATGAATTCAGCTATACTTAAATACACACGTTATGAATGGAAGATGTCTTTTGATAAAGTTTGCTGCGCTGCACTGTCAAGTACCCTGAATGAATAAGTGAATCAGTGTGTAACAGAAAGTTTTTGGCATGGTATCGGTATGTGGCAGGTAGAAAGTGAGAAGTTAAGAGTATATATATGAACTTATTTAATTGGGTTCGTAATTGTAAAATACTAACATCAGGACTTACACAAGAAAATGTTCTGGCCAAGGTCAGTGGAACGCTGGCAAGTTTAACAAAGGGACAGGACTTCATCCCTCTGGGGCTATCCCACATTCAGTGCCCTAATCAGATGGTAATTTGACAGAGGGGTGAACTGAAGAGGGGGCCAAGTAAAGAGATCGAATTCTTTCAATTAGAGGATTTGAGGATCCAGTCATGAGAGAGAATGCTCACTCACTGAGATGTCTTTGTCCTAAAATCTTCTTGGTCTCTTTTAGTTTTTCTTTTTCATCACAAATCATCTGAAAATGCAACATACCACATACAGTACAGTAAAAAGATAAAACGACCAGTGGATCGTGGAGATTTTCTATACATAACTCCAGCAAATAAAAATAAAAAAAAACATCTTTTTAACTTGCATAAAGATTTAATAAAGTTAATAAAAATATGATTTTTTTAGGGGATGCATGGACATAATGTCATTAGACATCCGTTTACCGTACATATTTTAGAGATACAAATATTCAAGATAAGAAAATGAGAAACTCAAGGCTTCAAAGTGGGTGAGTCCACATAGCTGTATGTTTTAACCACAAAAACTAAAAAACTACACAAGGTCTCTATTTAGTGAAGTGAAGAGCAGAGTATTCCTTTACCCTGGAGCCCAGTGACTTTATCACTGTGCATGAGCTGTTGCTAAACCTGTATTGGCTGGAGGTCATCCCTCCAGTTATGACACAGAGGAGGCATAACTGAAGCAACATAAGCACACACAAACAAATAACAGAATGGTCAGTTTAATGTTATGTATTAACCTTTGAGACGATCGGGGAAACTCACACGGGACTCTGTGTGAAAGCATTCACACTAGATGAACCCATTAGACTGTAGATTATTCTGACTCTGGACATGTGAGCATACATTTGCAGAAACAGTTAGACCACCCTTGTTTTCTCTTTCTTGTTCATTCAAATGATAACAACAAAAAGAAGAATTCAGTTAGGAGCTGATATTTAGCTATTTATGTATGGTTTTCGTGACATTAACCTGTGTCACTGAAGTTTTTACAACCATAGTTATGGTATTGTACGGCTGAAACAGTGCTTTCACATTTTTACTGTTTTCTTTTACGTATTTTTTAGTCACATAATACACATAGGATTGTGTACTTGATAAAAAGAACAAGAAATTGAAGAAAACAGAGTGGTCTAATTTTTTTTCCATGGCTGTAAGATAAGCATTGGTCCATGCACCTGCATGTTAAAGAGAGTGGCAGCTGCACCCTATAGTAAACAAGACTGTGCGATAGGCAGTGTGGGAAACACACTGGCTTTGGAACGCAGAGATGATTTACGGTATGAGCTCAGTGAAGCCGCCTTTCTGGCCGTAATGAGGGAGACTTTGAAGTTGTTTAATTAGTTTAATGTCCAGTTTGTCCTTAAATGATACAAAGGACTCCATTTTGTTAATGCGCATCAAATCTTGTCAGGATCGCCTGCAAGTCTACAAATGTCCAAGTTCTTGCTAAACACTTCAAAAAAGAAACGGCATCAACTCTGTTGACGGCAACAAGAACACTTGCAGTTCGTTTCAAACTCACTTCACTTTCCATGTCACCAGTTATCTGTTTTTTTAGCCCTCCTTTATCTGTTAAACCCCCTCACCCTCCAGTCCCCCTCCCCAACCCCCCCCCCCAGCCCTTACACTCTCTTTTCACTCGTGCATGTCTCTAATCTTAGCAAGCCGTGACTGGGAATCATTTGAATAATCCCTTAATTTTCAGCATCTGTTGAGCTTTAATGGCTCTCTCTTTAATTAGGGTGTGCATGCTGAAGTGAGTGGAGGAGACTAAGTGTGCAGATTTGGGGCTACTGTGGACGGTGGGAGCGCGGGGGGTGGGGATGCTGCAGTGGCACAGGAGTGAGGCGCAGGCAGAGTGCGGGGCAGCAGAGGAGGTCCTGGCTTTGTCTCTGAGGTTGATAGAGGGCACCAAATTGAATAGAGGAAAGAACTAGGCAGTGAGAAATTTACCTTCTCCATCGTGATATCAATCTTTCCTCAGTATCTCACAAATGGATAATGTTCACCAAGTACCATGTTTTTACACTGGATAATTACACAGTTTTGGTGTTTGTTCAGGATTTGGTAGCCAGTGCAGTGATATTTATTATAGTAATGGAGAACATTCAGAAAACCCTATGATTTCTTAAGGCAACACAGCATTTACACTCATAATATTATCTACTCCTGCAATGATAAGTAATGATGGTTGTCAAAACAAGACAAGAAAATACTCAATATATTCTCATTCATCATTGTTTTGAATCAATTTGCTTACTATATCATGTGTTGATTTTATACAATTATTTTCCGATTATAGTGTTGAAGGCTATGTCAGGGTGGCTGTGGATCAGCAGAGTGAGACATTTTCAACATATTTGGGTGCATTTACCATTGTGTTCATCAGTATTTGTGATTGTAGAGAGATAATGTGTGGCAGAAATTTGATGAGTGTATGTGCAAGATGGCATTGAGCAGCATTCAGGAGCTGTTTCAGTGTTGTTTATACTTAAACAATGACAATGATTTGTCATTTATCAAAATAGCAAGATGGGTTGATTAATCAACTCATATCTGATTTTAATGCTGTGATACACAACGGAAGAACTCGTTTCAGCTACGGTGATCTTACAGATTATTGTTTTGAAGCTTTAAGTTTAACATTTGTTTTTCTTTGGCTTCTGTCAAACCTCCAATCAAACAATCATAGTATTAATTTGTTCACATGTTTTTAGTATTGCCAGTAAAGTACTGTCCCTAAAAGCAGCACGGAGGAATTGCTACAATATGAGCATGAATTGCTGCGTTTCCACATCAGAGCAGACATAATTTTTAAAGTGTTTCTTTTCGATAAGCCACTAAATCATCATGAAGAGTAAGAGGGAGGTTGGATAGTATAACATTTAATGAATAACAACAGCATTTTACCAAAATATTTGAGTCACTTCTAGTTATAATGAGGTATTAACATTGACTGGTTAGAGTAAGAAAAAGCCATGGTCTAAATATATTTTTTATATCACTCCTTTCACTTTCATGGATGATGTTTTGGTGGTTGCCTGGGTGACATGTAAACAAAATACACAGTAATTAAATCTTGTTAGTTCCTGATTCACTGGCTGATTTACTGAGTCAATAACAAGAATACAATGGAACCATCACCATCATGGAAAGCGTTTTTACAGGTCGCATGCAGTTCCTCTCATGACCACTAGAGACTGTAAATGATCCCAGTGTAATTCCGATATTTTTTTTTTTTGTGGGGGCTGTTGTACAGCTCTGCTGCTCTGTCTATACAGACTCTTAATAGCAGCCATCAATCTTAATATATTTAATGCAGAGGACATAAGTTCCACACCATTGATCAACACAACAATCTGCAGACAGTCACACCAGCGGAAAGCATAATGCAAACAAGCTTGCAACACAAGCAGAAAAGGAAATTCTATTCATGTCAAAACTAGTTTGTAACATGATGGGATGAATTCCCGTTTGACTGGAGAACCATAGTCTAGAAAACCACCTAAGAAAAATGAGGTTGATTACTCAAGTGGACAGAGTGGGCAGTATGGACAACATTTAACTGATCCGTGTGCTCTGATATGCCATTTAAGGAGACCAAAAAACTTCTTTCTTTCTTATTGTTTAATTGCATTGGGAGACAGTGGCTCATGCTGTTAGACTCCCCAGCATCCTTTATTTACATTTTGAACACTGTCCTACCACACGTTATTCATATGCTTAAAGAAATGAATGATGAAGGTTGAAAGATCCATTACTTTGTTTTAGGAAAAAATTATCACACAACTACTTAGAAGACTGAAATGAAATTCAATTACATTTTCCCTTGATTTTTTTCTCCATATTATTTTCCCTATCATAAAAAAAAAACATAGGATAAAAAGGCAATGCTGCAATGACAGAAATGACTACAATATTCTGATTCATAAATCCTATCAGTGGTGTATTGGCTACGGTGCTTTTCACATGAAGGATCACTTGGTTTGGTTTCCAGGGCGTCATGTACATCTGAACATCTGCCACTTGGGCTAATGTGGCAGATGTTGTGGTAAATTGATGCTTCTGCTCACATGGGCTCTGACACAGGCAGGTGTCATAGTGACAAAGCATTAAAGGAGGGGAATCAGTGAGTGTCAGTGCAAGACAGCCCACAAATGTGTAGCTCATCTACTCGTAGCTGATAAGCACCACGCACCACAGTCCAGCAGATGGATCACAGCAGCGCCGAGCTTGGATGCAGGGGTTCGGGAGGATAAGGAGGTGGGGGAGTCTTTGGCCCAGGGAGGCAATAAAATATCACATCTGCATTAAAATGCCATCTCGAGGGTCCCAGCACAGGGATAGATATTTAAAGGTTGCTGACGTGTGGTTGCTCCACACTGGAATTGCACCGTAGACCGTCTCCATTATTTACGCGCCTCATCCTAATTTTACTGGTTTGGGTGGGGGTAGGTGTGGGTGCAGCACTCATCATTGATGCTTGAACAACACGTGCTTAATGATGTCACAGACTGGAGAGGACTCACAACAGTGGGGTGAGGGGTATTCTGAAGAGCTACACAAATGTACACTTGAGGGTTGGAGGTAGCTGGAAGGCGAGGGAAGGGAGGGTGGCGACAGTATCGCGTGAGAGCTCACTGGAGCTTCACGCCATAGCTGTTGGTTTGAATAGCGCTGCCCCTCTACGAGCATCATTAGCTCTGTCACATCAATGAATCTTCCCCCACCACGAGAAAAAGAAAAACATCTGCAAGTCTGTAAGAGACGTGAAAATATGTAATGTGATGACAGATGTGCATACTGTAAAAGACATTTGTGAGAAAAAATGCCACAAGGTTGCTTTTTAATCAATGTGAAGTATTTGATTTTGTGTGTGTGTGTGTGTGTGTGTGTGTGTTGAGTCTGAGAGCAAAAGGAATGGATCATTACTTTGAGCCATTAAGCAAAAAAAGCAATTCACAGTGGGGTCATTGAAATAATCACCGTTTAATCTACATTTCCTCATTACAGAGATATGAGTTCATCATACTGAGGAAATCTGTGAATCCACCCTTGGAGTTCTGCTGAACATGGCCTGCTATGGAAAACTGACAGATAGGCAAATTCATCAATACTGGTTGTCCTGTTAGCTTGCCCATGGCGTGCAAATGTTATAATCAATAATAACACATCTGTACTCGCATTTACATTTCAGCCTTTGAGTGACTTTGTGAGGTTTAGCAATAACAAGGCAGAATTGAAAGCTTTCATACTGATTTTCTTGCTTCTTTCTGTCTGATTCTGACTCCTTTGGGAGCTACTTGATGGTTTATTGTGAAACTCGCAGCGGGACAGTGTCTCTCACTTTGGACATGATCTGATTTACAGCGCCGCTACTTGTTGAAATCACCATGCTTCACATTTCCTGTCTGCGACCCTCCCTCATATTATTCCCTCAATCATTCTTCCTTTGTCGTTGTCACAGAGAAACTGTCTAACATGTGTAGAAGGAGCAATCTCCTCCCCGTGCACTTGTGTATGGAATTCTTTTTATTATGCAGCCGAACTATTCTCTTCCCCATTGCAGCAATTAGACCTGCTTCATTTAAACCAGCGGCATCATGCTGCTAGTGGACAGTGTTTGGTCATGTGTGAGTGTCTGTCAACACTGAGCAGAGGAAGAGTACAAAACAATGGCTGAACAGGTCTGCTGGGGCCGGGTGTTGGGATGAAAGAGAGAGAGAGAGAAAGAGAGAGAGAGAGCACTTCATTGCCTCTTGTTTGTCTTTTTTTAGGGCCTGGTGGAAGAGAATCGATATGCCTGTGTTTTTTTGTTGAAGCAGCCCTCTGCATATCTTTAGATATACGTTAGATATTTATGCAACCTTCAACGATAAAAAGGCATGAACGCAGCGGAGATTTAATAAGGCTGTTTTCCCTTTACAGATTGTGCAGACTATTAACAAGTCTCTCCTTCTGTTTGTCACCCCATTGTGATTTTAACAATTGGGTCTGATTTTGGAAGGGGTTTGCCAGAGGTGTGGATCTCCTGGAGAAGCCATGTTTTATGCATGAGGGCCAAGGGTGGGGCCGGTTTGGGAATTTTGTCAGTGTGGACACACGCAACAGCCAGATCAGTAGACACCATGACTACTTGGCAGAGAAACACAAGACAGCTTCTTTAGACACCAGTCCTCTTTTGTTCTGCATATATCACTTGCCTCAATCTTCCTACATGGACAACAATGTGCATAGAGCAGTATGTGTTTCAGGTTTTAGATGGTATTCCAGTACACTTGCTGTATCACACTGGTCAGTCTGACCATTGTGGTCTGAAAAGATGCATTTTTGAACATTCTTCATCAGCACCTTTAGGGCTTTAATTGAGTGTTGCACTCCGTAAGTCTCTGCGTCAGGCATAGCGTGGCATAGCTGATTGTCTCTGTGAAATACGTAATCATAACTTCCAACAAGTTTTAAGTGATTTTCAGGTTTTGCAGCTGGAGTTTGCTGCATGTAGAAGAACGAAAAGAGTGGAATGTGTTACACAGGTGATGAAATATGAAGGATGTGCTCCTTTTGTGCTTCTTGGTGATATTTTTATTGGTAGAACTTAGTTAGTCCTAGTTGGAGTATTGCAGCAGGTCCCCTGAGGAAGACCATTTTACCGCTGTTAAAGAGTGACTTTAGGGGAGCAAAAGGAAAATAAAAACGAGGCAGAAATTTGTCAGGCAGTCTGATCTTGTCAGGAGATGTGGTCCTGCTTCTCAGATACATCATGGTTGCAGCTGCTAGTGCTCAGAGAACACTAAATTGTCCCTCATCAGAGCTACTTCCAATTTAGAGTCTAATTTAAAAAAACTTTTCACATTCAGGCTCCCTCAGAAAGCAGATTGGTCTGAAAGGTGTTATATGATTTTGGATTAGAGATCATAGTCTTACTATTCTGCCAGAAGTGTAGTCTGCTGTGAGACCTACTAATTACCTTTCTCCCCTTGTGTTTTGCTCTGTGCATTTGCTGCATGAGCATATATTTGCTGTATTTTTTGCTCTTTTGTCTTCCACCTCCTCCTCTCTCCTTAAGTTAGTTAATAAATTCATAAATAAATATTTTTAGAACAAAACTACTTTAAGCACAGACAATATCTCCATCCGCACTAGCATCCATCCATCCATCCATTTTCTGAACTGCTTAATGCTCACGAATAAATTACTGAATAACACTTTGCTTCTTTAGCATGATTGAAGGCTGAATTTAGCTGCTGAACAGCTGCAAGCAAAGATGAGGAGATCAGCAGTGAGTGTTGCAGTAATCTCTAGGAGTCAAAGTTGATTTTTTTTTTTTTTTTTTTTGCCAGGATGTGAAGTGAATGATCAAATTAAATTGAAAATAAATGGTTCTAAAAACGCAAACCTTATTTAAAAAGCAAACACCCACTCATTGCTTGTTAGTTTATGAATCACTGTTTTTAGGTTTCAGTTTGGATGTTTCTTTTTTGGAAAGTGTAAGTGATGAAAGAGTATCTTCACTAGTCTAATTTCTGTTTTATTTGTACCTCTGGTCATCTTTACCCCATGCCAGTTTTCACTCCTTTTAACTTTTCTCCATAGTTCTTCTTCTTCTCTGCCAGATTACAAGGTTATTTCCTCTTGTGCAATTTTCTTCCATTCTGCATTTTACAGTGCTAACATACAGAAGGGAAAATCTGCAGAAATATGACTTAGTCAAACTGGCATATCACTGTGTAAAAACACACTTATACATAATACATTTCATGTAGAGTGATAAACATCATGCTGTACTGGCAATTATGATGTACATCTAAATGAGATCAAGAAAAAGATGCAGAAAATAAATGTGGTAAAGACCAGATGAGCTGGCTACTGTTTATTACTGGAAAGACTGCATATTTAAGGCACTTCTATTCTGGCTTTTCTTTTAAAACTTGCAGACCATTACTAAAATGCATTGCTTGAGTTTTCAAACTAAAATGGCAAGTATTTTCAAAAGTCTACATTTTGGGAATCCAAACTAATGTTATAAACAGCCAACTTACCAACTTGAATGAATTTTAAAAGAGTTAACTTCTTGGAAATGCCCTCAGGTTTTATTATCTTCTCTTTTGTTTACTATTTCTATCTCCACTCAACCTTCACCCCGACCGATCGAAATAGACAGCCGCCCACCTAAAGTCTGGTTCTTCCAGAGTTCTTCCTGTTTGAAGGAAGTTTTCCCCTTCACTGTTCCCGGGCATTGCAAAAGTGGAATTCTTGGGTTCTCCTCTATAATATTGTAAGGTCCTGACCCTGCTATGTAAAGTGCCTGGAGATGACTTATCTTATAACTTGCTGGTATATAAATAAAATTGAATTGAATTAATTTTCATTAGAGCTTCAACCATCCATCCAAAGATCTAAGGTTACGTCGTGTTGGAGAATGCCACTCTTCTCATTAAGCTCTGAAATAGAATAATCAGCATGTTAGACTTGACTGCAGAGCAGCAGCCAAAGTGCTGCCACTCTGTATTAAAGATGTCTTACTCTGCTTATGTTATCTCCTCTCGTTTGTCAACATTCATGCTTCATACCTACCAAATTTAGAAAATTTTTGAATTCATTCTTTTCCATTTTATTTGTAGTTATGGAATAAAGGATCAAGTGATTACACTACGGATGAACCAGATTACAGTTTTCATCCAGTATTTTTTCAAGGATTCTTTACTATTTGCAGATAGTTTGATTTTGACATTACAGCTTCTATTTCAACAGAATAATTGGCAAAATAGTACATGTAATCAACATTGTTTGAACCGGATCATCTAGAAGTTTTTAAATATAGGGGGTACTTTTGGGATTTTTGGCAAGTGAGCTTGGTGGATAATCTGCACTCTCCGATTGCTTTGAGTATTATATATGCTTCCATTGGCTGCCATTATAAGGCAGCACGACAGCAGCGTTTGCTGTTATGCAGACAATACTCAGTTGTACTTATCCGGGAAGTCGTGAATGTTCTGTCCTCAAGCTGCAGGCAGACTTTCAGTGTTCCAGATGTGGACTCTGACTTTACTTTTGAAATAAGGCTTAAAACTTTCCTTTTAAACAAAGTTTATAGTTTAGCTGAACCAATTTAAAGTCTTGTCTTTGCAGCATTTTGTGATCAGTTTGTTGATTAATTGCCTTATTTTACTTTGTCCTCTAATCATTTTATTGTATTTTGTCAACTGTTGATTGTTTTAAATGATTATTTTTCCTTTTTTGTTTGAAGCATATTGGGCTGTAGCTGTGATTGAATGGTGCTATATAAATAAAGAAATTATTTACTTACTTGATGAAAGTCAGCAGACAAAGATGTTACTGGATCAACT
Organism: Craterocephalus amniculus; assembly: GCA_036024015.1. NCBI lineage: Eukaryota > Metazoa > Chordata > Actinopteri > Atheriniformes > Atherinidae > Craterocephalus > Craterocephalus amniculus. The sequence goes on along the minus strand of JAVQJG010055540.1, from coordinate 1,275 downwards.
AAAACAGTAGTCCAGCATGTCTCAGGCTTAGATAAGCCCTCCAACAAGTATTGTTTACTCTATTTTCCTTCAATTAATACAGACTGCATGTTAGAGCAATAGATTATGAAATAGGTTTGGCTGCTCTTGCTGCTGCTCTGTTCAGATAAAGCTCTCTTTAATCATGGCTGACATATAGTTCTCCCACTTTCTCCTGTTGGAGAAGTGAGGAAGAAGGGGGCCTCTCTCTAATTGAGTTTCCTGCTGGCTCCAGGTCTGATTGCACCTTTGTTCTGCAGGAAGTAGATATGTGAAGAGCAGCTGAATGAGCCTCTCTGTAGAACCATTGATACAGATGTAGTTATATGGCAATGTATGTGTATCTGTGCTGTCTTTTTAGTATGCAATTTGAAAAAAAGCCTGACCTACATACTATATATGGCAGAAAAATCCATGTCTGCCACACTGCTTTATGCAGGAATTCTCCATCTGTAGCTAAACCCTGTGGTGAATGTAAAACTGTTGTCATTTTTTGTTTGTTTGATTGTTTGTCAGAGGCTTGTTTTGAATTTTAAAAAGTATATTTAGTGTTTTGATCAAGTCTTTATTAATTACATGCTGACAATATAAATGATGCTCAAGGTAGAGTATATCATTGGCAGTAATTCGACTTATACACAAGATGTTTTGCTGTGGATTAGGACCACTGACAGTTCTAGGGGGGCCAGTGCCCCCTCTGCTGGTAAGGTGGACCCACCTGCGCACCCCCATGAAGCCTTCCAGAACAACATTACAAATTGCACTATTGCATCACAAGGCTTCAACAATAGAGATTTCTTGCCTTTCATAATACTTAATTTTGATTAGTGTTGATTATACATGGAGGGGGGGTCTAATGAAATCAAATACACACTTCACTCATGGTGCTGAAAGGACACTAGAGGGGGCCCCAAAGCATCTTGGGAAATATTCAAATACATCCATCCCCAGGACCAATGATCTAACAGCTTTCTCCGGTCACAAGCCAATCAGAAAACAGCACCACTGCACCACTGCAAACGGTGGTCAGCTCAAAAAAAATCCTAACTAACCCCCAACAACACGCAGTCAGAAGGAGGAAACGATTTCCACCAAGAATATTTTATTGTTACATGGTAAGTCTTTTGGACAGAAATGTTGTTGACTTATTAATAAATGAATGAATTTATTTAATTAAAGAGAGAGAGAAAGAAAGAAAAAGAGTTAGCCTAAAGGGATATTCACTTGTTATGTTTTCTTGTGTTTAAAAACAACAAC
>JAVQJG010055534.1:0-25809 GCA_036024015.1 Craterocephalus amniculus | reverse complement strand
GTCTACAAAAGTATGTAGACAGTAAAACTAGGTTCACAATTAAAGATTATAGTGCATCTTAGATTAATTCTGACATACCAAAAGGCAAATATCTGTATAATATCTGTACTGTACAGTATGCTAAACTACTATTATAGATCATTTCTCACTTATATTCTTCTGCTTTTGTGGGTGCAACAATTCAGTAGCTGTGGACCTCAAAGTTCTTTGCAGTCAACTTGTGGATGTCAACAAGCAGAAGTACAGAAACCAAATGTCTCTTTTTTGCCATTCATTTGTAGAATTAAAATTGAAAATGACAACAACAAAAGAATTTAAATCTGGACTTTTCTATTACTTTTCTATCAAACTGAAATATTGTGTAGGTCTAAAGATTGTGTTGCTCCAAGGTCCAGTAGTTTCTGATCTATATTACTTATGATTTAGTCATCTCAGTCTAATAACCAGAAAGTTAATTTATAGTAAAAGAAAATGGCTCCAAAAGCTTCCAAGTACATTCTTGGTAGGATCACCACAGACAATACTAACACTTGAATGCTTGGATAATGTATATAGATCATGTGTACATGTGTACATTTGTCTACACTTTACATGTCACCTTTACTGTAACTCAGTCAAGGTTTTGCAAAATGCTTTATATTTTTTCTCACTTTTCTATTTACTCCTGTCAGGAGCAATGTGGAGTTTAGTGTCTTGATCAAGAATAATTTAACATGTGGGCACACACAGGATAAGGTCAGTTCCAGCTGGAAGGTAAACATTTTACCAGCTTAGCTTACTCTTAGTGTTACTGAGAAAAAACTACAGTACTTGCTGGGTAGGTTAGAGAAATTTTACATACTGATTCCTCAGAAGAAAATTTATAATTATTTGAAGTTTACGAAAAGCAAGCGTTAGTTTTATTATTATATTATATTGTTTAGAAATGCAACCGTATGACTAAGAATAAGACGCCATGATTTTTCTGGATGACACGAAGCATTGTCACATCTTTACACACTACATACTGTGAAACATCAAAAAGTAATAGGGGCATGTACAATGATGTGACCGAAATCAAAAGGCCAGATGTGAACTGTGGCCATTAAAAGTAGACATAACAGCAGCACTAATTAGCAGTGTGTTGTTGCAGTACTGATTGGATAATATGTGAGTGGTGTGCAGAGCTGTGACAATGTTTCGTAGGGTCAAAAGCTGAATTAGCCTACTCGCTTTCAGTTTAATTAATGACCCGGTGGTTGGAATGTAATTGCTTTTCAAAGCGTGGTCTCATCTGACACTGATACAGAGCAAACACTCTACATGGTAGTCCAGCTTTTAATTCCCAGGTCAGGTCCCACAGGTCTTGTATTCGCCAGCATTCCTTCCAAACCTACAACCCTCGACCTCCACTGCTGCTGCAGCCACACAGGCACAGATAGGAATAGCACTGCTGTGCATTAAATATTCAGCAGCAATTTCCTCCACATTAGAAATAATACCTTGAAATGTTAATGCCTTCCCTCCGCTTTTATTAAGTGGAAAGCATCATGAGATGCCTGAGTTTGGACCCTGCTGCTGCAGACAGTGGTGTGTTTCAATTGCTCTACAGGTAAAAGTGATGACCTGCCATGAAGAACTGCTGCCCCAGCCAGACTGTTGGGTCAGTAAGCAGTCTGCCAAACTCTACCAGATGGAAAAACTTAGAAATCTTCAAATGACATGCAGACAAACAGGTTTCACCAAATTTAGATCCACGTATGTGCAACAGGACAAATACACAGATACACAGTCAAAAATGTGTCACAGACATAGACACCCAGGTGTCACAGACATGTGTCACCTGTGACAGTGATTTTCATTAGTTTTATAGTGGATGGCATGTTGACAGTTTCACCAGCATCCTTGCCTCTAAATGTGTCTATTACCAGAGGATTACACAAGCCTAGGGTTTACACTGTGACAGGCCATGATCTGATATCCACTGCCATTAGCCCGGCCTCACCCAGTAGGTGCCTCTTCAACCTGATCCTGCCAGAGACACCGCGATGTTATCAGGCTCAGAGATGCCTCCATCAACTGATACACCCTGTGGATTAGAATGGGACTTGCCACCGGCTGATCTGTGGTGAGGAAGTATTTCAGTTTGTCTGCAGAAGCTGACATGGCTCGAGGAATATGTTAATTTTACGGGGTTTGCGTAACAGGTGAGTCAAGATGATTAATTTTTTCATGCCACCAAGACGTACACACAGAATGTACTCCTGTTCGATTCATTTTCTCATCAGTCATATTCAGTGGTCCTTCAGCCTCAGACCTCACAGGCAGGCTGCAGGTATTAGTGAAATTTTAGGGCAGGGTTTGCAACAAGGTTTTTCCAGTCGTTGAGCTTGAACTTCCAGTCTCAGTAACCTAAGGCAAAAACCTAGCTTTACAGTCCTCCAATCTGTCAGACTTAGGTTGTTAATAGTGGTCATATTTAAACTAAGATAATGTATGTTACTTTTATTATGCAGCTAAAATTTCAACATGCTTATCCTGAAAAAAGCATGTGCTTTTATACATATAGGTGGTTCACGTGACATAAGCATAAACTGATATGTATTCAGCCACTGTGCAGCAAATCAGAGAAACATGTGAATCCTGATATTTTCTCACTGTCTGTACAGGAGTGTATTCAGCACCAAGTCGGTGTTCATAGATATGCACTGGAAGAAACAAGTGGAAACGCCTCAAACTGGGTCATTTACAGCATGACTTTTTTACAGTATGCTCTACTTTCCTTCAATCTATTCTTGTTCTTATTCTTATGTCCACCCTTAAGAAGCAGAGGGAAGGCCAGCATTAAGCATTTACATAAGGGAGATGGATTTATATAAACAAATGAGATCAGACATCACACATGTCTGATGTGTTGTTGTAGGTGTACAACAAATAAACAAAAGAGCTTTTTCTTTTTGTTATAGAACTTGATTCTTCATCCCTAAATGCAGTAACTTTGTCTAACTATTGAATCAGATTTGAGCTCTAAATCACCCTTCTTGTCTCTGTGATGTGGTTTGTGCCTAGTCACTGTTATTAGTCCAGCTGCTTGAAACATCTGCTAAGTCAGAGCAGATGTCAGCAAATACAGTCACATCTTTGACTGGAGTCATTACTGCCACCAGAATTATACTCGCAACCTTTATAGTTCATCACACCTTTTTATGCACAAGCGATGGAGCTCAAGTTTTAATTTCTGCACCGAGCTAACTAACAGCTACAAAGGTATCCCTGTTTATGCAGCTTTTCCAGGTGATCAGCAAATTACGCATGCTCCTTCTCATTATACTATAAAAGATCTACAATTACAATACTTCCAATATATGCGCACCTCATTTTATGCTTTATCTGTAGTATAACTTTATTACCTGACAACCTATGGTTGATATCCCGAGTTAGAACTGAAACTGTGACAGACAGCTATCAGCTAGCAACAAGACTTTTCTCGTCAGTCAGCCCTACTGACAGGTTATACTCTTTACATCAGTCATTCTGTAAAGATTTAATAATCTTCCCGATGCTGTGAGAGGAATCCTGACCAGAACCTGACATGTTTGTACAATGAGCTCCTTAAAACAAAGCATTTAGTCTGTAAATCTCAAGTTTCTCAATTAACACCAACAGTGGAGTAAGAGGTGGCACCACAGGCAAGGGCAGCTGTGATATTAATTACCCAGAAAGGGTTCTTTGCACATCTTGCTTCATGCCAACCTCACTGACACATCTGGCCTTTGGGTGGCGCAGAGGGATTTGTTGCAGCAAATGACAGTGACCTCCTCAGTGCTCCACTCCCCCACCACCGCCCAGTGGAATTGATTAGGCATAATTGGAGGGAGTCAGAAGCTGAGGCAAGTGGTGCTAAATAAATTTGGATAGTGTTAATTGCAGATTCCGCTGTGTCTGTGTGTGGTAGTGTGAGGGGTAGAGAAACACTTAGCCACTGGCTGACAATGGAGGATTAATTGGTCCCCTCCAATGAACATAATTAGACTGATTGTTGGGAGAGATAAAGCGAAGGTTTTATGAGTGCCGCAGCACTGTCAGCAATAAGAATGTCATCCCTCCTCCTCCTCCTTCTCTCCAATTCCCCTACTGTGGCATAGTCCCCTGTACAAAGTTAATGCTCCTTATTTTTCTTTTAGCTGTAAGGGAGTTGAAATCCCTTCACACGGGGAAGGAGTAGATCACAGGTTCATGGTTACTGAGCCCTACAGTGATAACATCTCTTTAGGGGAACAGCCCAATCTTCTGTTCCAGCTACAGTGCAGTCCATGTAGCCATGGTCTTTGATTACACTGGTTATTGAGTTTTATAGATCATAAATACAAAAAGCAAGAGAGTCCTCTGCCTGATGGGGGAGCTGCCATGCATCTAGATGATTAAAGGGACTTTTTGTCAGCCACACACCATATGAAACCAATTGTAGCAGGAGTTCATTCCTGCTCCAAGTGGAAATGATTTGGGAGCCCCTGAACATTACTCAGGCCATATCATCAGCAACAAAAACAGCAGTGATTTGTGAGACTCGAGGTCCCATCATCACCTCGGAAACACAATAAGGTCGAACTGGTGAGAGTACAGTTCTGACAGAGCTCCACTGGATGGTACCCAGGCCTCGGAAGCGGGAGGAGGTCTCACCAGATGGCTTCAAAGGGATGGAGTAGAGAGAGGAACAGTGAGTTTGACAAGATTCGTCAGTAGAGGTTAACAACAAATGGCTGTATCACAGTTGCTACTATAAATACGTTATGAGAAGATTAGATGAGGAGCAGCAAATAGAGGAATCAAAGAATGTGACAGTTGCTTTCAGGATTAGTTTTTCACTTTATGGGATCAGAGTTTGATAAGAGCAGGTGCTGAACTACCCAGAGAGAAACAAAACAAAGATGAAAGATGGCCTTGAAAGGGAAAGGCAGTTTAGCATTATTTGATTAAGTAGTTGGCCTGCACTCAAAATGTCTGCCCATTTAAGGGATGTACAATAATTGAAATGTGTTAGGTATAATTATAATGTTATGATTGCCGGAAGGATGGCATTTGCCAGGGTTCTTTGACATTGAATATTCCTTTCGCCCACCTCCTCATTGTTTATGCATTTCCTGTTTACCTGTCTCCTACATGTCCATTTCTGCATTGCTTTAGTGTGATGTTACATCTTTTTAATTAGGAAATCTGTTTATAGTTTAATCCAATGTTTTTCTTCATTATTAAATGAAGTGCTGCTTGTTATTTCCGTTTTCTACCCGAGAGGAAAGGCAGCAACAGAAAAAATTGACCTCACTTGTTCAATCCATCCGCTGAAATCTTCAAAGAAATGGAAACATCTGCACAAATGTTGTTTCCATGGACACCTGTCATGTTTCTGCGTTGCTCCGAATGAGAAAAACAATGTTGAGTTTCTGACCTCAACCAAAGACTTAAAAGTTCAGCTGGCTTTCCTGACTGACAAGCAGGCAGCCTGGGGGGTTGGCTGAGTCGAGCAGGGCTGCTGTGGGCTGGGGGTTGAAGACCTTGACTCCTGCACTCGCAGTGTGATGGAGAGACTTGGCCTTCCAGCTAGACAGAGGCTTCTGCTCAAAGCTGAGGTACCTCAGGGAGACATTTTGATGCATGATGGGTGGAATAAAATAAAACAATCACAAAACAAAGCGAAGCACAAAGCTACAGCAGTTATTGGTGAAGTGGGGGTGCTAGCTGTAGCCCTCTGGCAACATTCAACCTAAGGCTAACTTTGCCTTCTATCATCCATGTTTTACTATATGGAACTCCCACTGGTGCCCTGAGAGAAAACGGCCTGTTTTAAGATGTTCAGAAGAAATACTTGCACATCGGCATATCCGTTTTAACTCAGTTGGGCATTAAATGGGGAAGTGGCTCCCCTTTGATGAGAACTCACTGACCTTGGCAGGAACTCTGATAGAATGCAGCCAGACTCTTGGCTTTAGTATTTCCCTTTTGTGGCTTATTTTTAACATGCAAGTTAGGTTTTGTAGTCATTGACTTCATCTTCTTTTTAAATTACAACAGCATGTTCAAAAGCAGTTGTAGTCCTGCTATGAACTTACTATTTTCTTCCTCTGCTTTGTCTTTATCTATCATGCTGTTGGTAGCTGTGTGCGAACTCTACTGTAGGTTGTGTTATGAGGGAGGCTGGAGTGCACTGTGACAAACTGTTTCTTTCATAGTTAGTTTATGAACTTGCTTTCTAATAGAAGGAAATGGGTTGGTGAGGTAATTTGCAACTTGCCCCAGTATCCTCATTGATAGATTGTTCCCTTTTAGTACTGTAGTTCTTTTTATCAGAATAGAGAAGTGGGGGAAACGAGGAGTACTTGTTCACTAGACAAGGCCATCTTATGGTTTTGTCCCACAAGTTGTTTTAACTTGGCCGCTTGGTGGCTCACACCTGGCCTCAGCGGGGCTGTGACTGCTGAGGGTTGGCCGAGAAGTCACGGCCACAGATTAACTCTGCTATTTATGGCCCAAGCCCGTCTAACTGCTGCCCCAGAGATGGGAAATATTGCTCACTTAGCAGGATTACTGGGTGCCGTAATGCCCCAAAGGCCTGGTTTATGGCAGGCCATAAATGTTCCCAGGGAGAGGCAGCGAGAGTCGGATTGATTAGCGCTCTGGTGGAAAGTCGATCTGTTACCCACGCCCCACTGGGGAACACTGTGATGGATGCTTCCGGGATGTGGAGAGAAGCACTGAAAGGGAGGAGAGGGCACTTTTCTCTGCATCACGCCAGTCCTAGACGTCCCCACAGTGACACAAGATGGAGGGCTCCTATTGCTTGCAGGGCCGCAGGAGGTTGTCAGGCAGTCGCAGAGCTATAGCCACTCTATGCAACGGCCCTTTGCCATCCCACTGGTAGACAAATGGAGAGGCGACCTTGTCACAAGCTACCATTTACCAAAGTCACCATTGACACCTTGCATCCTCCATACATATGTCATTTCAAAAGATAGACCTACACCCCACATCCCCAACGGGGCTATAATTTCCTGCACGCAAAGGTAATGTACATGCTACATCAGACATTTTTACCTTCATTGGATGTCACTACTGCATTTGTTCAAGTATGTAGTAATGTTGTAATGTACTATTTATGAGCACATGCGTTTCAGTTCAGTAGCACAGCAAGATTTCAAATAGGACCTTAAAAAATCAGCGTGATCTGTCGCTTGGTGTAATTATCTACCTGACATTTTTATTTCTAGAAGAAAGAATTTCTTTTCTGGTTTAACATTGATTCTGGATTAATAAATAGATTCTTGCTATTAAAACAGGCATGATAAGACAGTGTTATCCTCAATTACTACTTGAGAAATATTTCATGAGGATGTGGACAGGACAAAAACTTTTAATGCACATCACTATGAAATGTGAAAAGTATTAACAACATATATTAGCATCATGCACCACAGTCTTCTTCTGGTTTGAACATAAATTAGAAATATCATCAAGCTTTCTTTCTTAGATAGTGATGTCACATAATAGGAAGAGTATGTTGCAGCTCGGTTAAATTATTTTAATGATTTTAAAAGTGTATTGTTGTAATATCATGGATTCTGAAACTTTATATTGGTCTGTATTTGCTCATGAGCAAAAATAAAAGGAGCAAAAATACATCTCCTTCAATTTTCTAAATGCTATTCACTCTATGTTCAAGGTAGCAGTCCCAAGCCAGCCAAGAGACATAATCATGTCATAGATGTGCCCTTGGGCCCTCCTCCTGACTAACATTGATATTTGTCATCAACTATTAATTAATTTTAGCGTTTAACATTTAACAGCTCAGTTTACACAGCATCCATAAGAACTAAATGCCAGAGGCAATGAATGCTACAAATAACAGCATGAGAGCTATGTGGTGGAACACAATGTACTAGCTCCTGCTCCCCAGGTAGTACTGATTTCTTTCAACATGGTGCTATGCTCCCCGCACCTCTCACCTCATCCTTCTGGCTTCCTGCTGTTCTTCAGTCTCCTTGACTTGCCTTCACAGTTGGACTACAGCTGCCCTTATACAGACCTGTCACTGGCTTAAATTTTTTCCAGATGCGATACCGTTTGTGTCTGTGCACGACTTTGACTTGTGTGATTTAGAAAAGATTTATCTATGAGTATGTGAGCTTTGTGCACACATATGCTCTCACACGTATTGTACATACTATCCACAGCAATAAGCATCTTAGTGGTAAAGTGCCACAGCTTCAGCAAACAGCTTTTATATTAACTGTGTTGGTATGCAGTGCGATGAAAGGGATGACCAAAATTAGCTGCACATGAAGTTCTGCTCCTAAAGACATTTTGTGTGCCTTTGTTTGTTGTTTCAACTGATGCAAAAGTATGATATGTTATTCAAAGTCTGGAAGCTCTGGGGAATCTGCCTTTCATTCTAAAGCAAAATCCCCATGACTTATATCTGCTATTGAATTACTGAAAGAACATAAGCAGGTGTTTTCATTTTGTCTCAAACTGTGCTTGTGTGTTGATTCTTGCCTGTAGAAAAAAAATTAATTTTCATTCTATTAACCATCTAAACTCACCCTCACTTACAAAGGTGTATTATTACTAGTTTAATTGTGGTTATTTTTCCTGCACTACAATTCTTAATTCATGGTCTTCCTTTGTCTCTGTAACTGACAATCCAAGAGTTTTTACCACAGTGTGGGGTAGGAGTTGCTTTTCTTGTTTAACATGTTAAATCACAAGGGAGAAGAAAAAAGCCTGTCACCCAGATAAAGCTGATTACAGTGCTTATCAGATACATGCAGATAATTATGGTCGTAATGCAAATGGAACAGCAGTCAAGATACGACAAAGCCTCTCCGCCATCAAAAAGCATAGCAGGTGATAAAGAGAGAGTGTAAAACAAGTACCCAGCAACTGTTTTTGGTAAGACAAAGCAAACATGACATAAATTTACATACGGTGGCATCCCACACACCAAAGTTAGCTGGCCAATGAGGACAAAAATCCCTGAGTTAGCTGCAGCTATACATGAAAGGAAATGGATGTGGAGTGTTTTGTAGTTATTGTTGTATGAAGTGTCTGTTGAAGTTTTTTTCTTTCTTTATTCACTGTGAAATCTTTTTATTCTAAGTCTTTACTGGTAACTGATGACTTACCATTGTTACCGTAGTAAAGTTGTAAAACAGCTTTGGCTAACAGCTGTAAGCCTACAAGGGTCTTTAAAGGTTTGGACAAATATTTCTCATCTAAGCTTACAGGCATGATGTATTCTTTCTTAAGACTACAAGCCTCTGTTGCAGTGCTACTAATGTAATGTTATGGAGTAGCAAGCTGGACCCTCATGCCCCGTTTCCACTGAGCGGGTCGGTACGGGTCGGGTCGCTATTTTGATAAACACTGGAAATAAACAATAAAAAAGGCTTCAAACATCAGCAGGGTCTGATCGACTCTGGAGCTTTAACGTTTCCTCCCACATTTGGAGCTGAAGTCACGTAAAATCAGCTGATGCAGCGGTGAGGAATTAAAACGTTTATAGAGACAAAGCTCATGTTGTTTTAGCTTCACATGTGTAGGTGTCGCGCTAGCATGACGCCGCGCTGGAAGCCGCGCATGTCGGCGGAGGCTCGTCTTTCAGTGGAAACGCTTCTCTGAATGGGCCAGACCATTCAGGACCGTACCGACTCGACCCGTACTCCTCAGTGGAAACGAGGCTTTACTGTCACTTATCACCTCTGACGCTCACGGAGATCTCAGTGGAATTAGATAGATTTTTTGTATATTAGAACATTTTCTGGAGCCATCTGGTGTACTGTAACATTAGCTTCTGTTGCTGATCTGGTTTGTTATTGAAATCTGGCAGCTACTGCATGATGTTATCTAAATTTTTAACTCAGGGACACCAGCATAGACTGGAACAGATAAGGTCGAATTCCACCAAACCAAACAATGGTTTACACCAGAAAAGATAATTACTAAACAAGAACTGAACAGACTTCATTTTTATTCAAAAGACTGTTGTCATTTTTTCCTTTTTTATGTTTTGTTGTATCAGCTCTTGCTCAACTCAGATGCACAAGTTAGTCATACAGAAAGTGTGCACTGCTTGGACGGTCCCTTACTTAAAAAGCCCAAATGGCATCTGTGTCTGGAGGTTGTTTTATGTTTGTAGCTTGGTCACATTTTTAAACCTGTTTTTTATGGGGGGTTTTTTGTCTCCATGTTCATCAACCTTTTAACATCACCAAAGTTTGATGAACACTAACTTCTGCTTCTGCATGTTATGTTTGCTTTCTGAGCTCCTTAAGGCCTGCCCCCCCCCCAGCTCATTTTATCAGTTGTGTCTGCACAAGGGTGTAATTTGTAATATTCGCACAGGGCTTTGGCAATTGAGCAAAGGAACAAAGGTTAGAAAGGAAATAAGCACTGCAAAACTGCTGCAAAAGTTTTTTCAATTCTTTCTTTCTTTATTCATGAATGAATGCATTTTCATTCATTCAGGTTACTTACCTGTGACTTCATTAATCTTAGAAAAGTCTAAATGTCAATTATGAATAGTCACTTTCCACTTTACTGGTTAGAGGGATTGGTGTATGTTATTTTAGTGATTCATTTTATTTGGAAATCAAGGTTATGCCCTGTTCACCTGTTCGCCTAATAACACCACTGATGTTCTGGTTAATGACATTACTGAAAAAATATCAGACTCACCTGGAAGTTTCATTCCATCAGATGCACTCCCTCACTCGATCGGTAAACCACATCTTAAAAGGATGTCACTGCAGGTGGCTATTTGCTTTAGAAACTGTAGAGGGTATAGTAGACTGTATAATAAAATGTATTGTAGCAACTAGAATATGAGGATGTACCTCCTGATACACTCATGGGACAAGATACAGGCTCGCTCTCCTGGCTCTCGATCAGGCTTAAGTAATAACAGTAAATCTGCTTTCATACGATTTAAATCTCACTGTGATATTTTTTTTATAATCATGCATATAGCTTTAAAAATGAGGACAGTAAGGCTTCAGTGCACATCCTTATAATCAGTTTTTGTTTTTATCAAATGTTTTGCCATTCTGTCTCTGTTTGGCCTCTGACAGCTTGTCCATTCTTTAAACTCAAGAGAGATGAAAATTCACCAATCATAGAGGAAAAATCTGAAAAATGTTTTGGGAATCTGATGTAGGATTTTTGTTAAAAAAACTTATGAAGTACAAGTTAAGATTAGACTTACAAAGATTTGTAAGAAGATATTGGTAAATGAGGCCCACTGCTGGTGAAAGCTTTGGGTTAAACTTAAAGTAGCACTTAAGTAACTTTCTGACCGTTTTGATTAGCACTGGCATTTGTTATATATATTCATGGAACCGTTGTTTACCAGCAGCAGCCTGAGGCTGAGAAACTTACCTTTGCAACATTTGTTTCCAGGACACTGTGTTGTGTTAGAGCTGGGTTTTGCTTTACATGCTGCTTCACATGCTAGCTACAGGATAGCAGTGCGCTGTTTTGAAGGTTTTGAAGGTTGCATTAGAAATACATCGTGACAGGCATCGGAGGAAGAGAGAAAAAGAGAGATCAGGGCACAGAGTAAGGTATAAGACAATAAGACAAAGTCAACATCAAACTGACTTTTACTGGCTGGAGAGAGCTCACATTACAGGTGGGATTCAAGATGGATGCTACGATAGTGAGAATATCTGCCAAACTTCAGTAGTGGTCCTCATTTATCAGATGAGTGTGGAAATGAGCACACATCTGATTGCTGAAATAACCTTACCATTTGAGCCATTTGTGATTTATGAAACATTTGTATCTGACCAGTTCCGGCGTATGAATGACTGGGTATTGATAAATGCAGTGGCTAAAATCTATCGTTTTCATGTTTCTCCCCCCTGATTATTCGTGCCTGACTCAGGGAGACAGGAGCCGAAAGCACCTGATCGTCCAGTAATACGTCTCCATGCTGAGATCCCTGCATTTACAGGAGACACACTTACGCCCCCTACTCATCTTCTATTAGTAGTAAATCTGCTTTTGCTTTAACAGTAAAATGGCAGTTAGATTTTAGTTCAACCTCTTAAGAAGTATACAGCAAAAATAATGTATAACAATGTATAAAGCAACAACTGCCTCCTTATTTGCCAACTAAATGTTAAATCTGCAACGCCTAAATTGGCCTTTTAGTTTTAAAAAAACACTGAGCGGGATGGATAAGACTGAAATGATGAACACCCAGGCAACATGACAGTAGTTATAGTTAGGCTGAATGAAAGCAATATTCATAGGCCAATTAGGCAATAATTGGCCTATGTCACACGCTGCAGGTGTTTTTTCTCAGCTTCCCCGTACCTTGTGCTGCATCTTTTCAGGAGTCTGCTTAGATTGTGCTTCTACTGCCTCGCTGGATGTTTCTCTTCATAAACTCTGCTACGTTCCTCTGTAGCAACCCTCTTTCAGCTGTTTGAGTTTTCAGTGACATTTTTTTCCCCAAAGGTTCAGTATGTCATAAAAATCCAGCATGGATCCATTTCTGTATGTCACCCTTTACAGAACAGCTACTTCCATATTATCTGCACTAGAACATCGGAATCTAAAAATAGAACAGCAAAAAATCTTGACACGTTCAGAATGACTGAAACGGGTATAATTGATTCTACTTCCGCCGATATTTATATGCTAAATTTTAAAATAAATTTTAAATAAACATTTATGTAATGTTCGGAAAAGCCAGAGACCAGCAAATCTTTGAGATTTTATTTGAGTTAGCCTGAAGAACGGTAGAATAGCCTTGTGACCATCATCTCATCTTGAATACCATCAAAACAAAAGAGATGATTGTTGACTTCAGGAGGAACAAGAACACACACAGAAGTGTTTCCATCCTGGGAGAGGAGGTGGAGGTGGAGGAGGAATACAAGTACCTTGGAGTTCAGCTGGACAACAGACTTGAGTGGAAAGGCAACACTAAGTACATTTACATGAAAGGTCAGAGCAGACTTTACTTCTTAAGAAAGCTGAGATCTTTTAACGTCTGCACCAAAATGTTGCAAATGTTCTATAAGTCTGTTGTTGAAAGTTCAATCAGCTTAGCAATGATCTGCTGGGGCAGCAGCATCAGAACCGGGGACTTCAAAAGAGTCAACAAACTGATCAAGAAAGCTGGTTCTGTGTTCGGAGTAACTCTGGAACCGCTGGAGCTGATCATCCAAAAAAGAATTCTGCACAAGCTGATGAAGATAATGGAGGATCAAACCCTCTACACAACACCGTGACGAAACAACAGAGTGTGTTCAGTGGGAGGCTTGTTCAAGTCCCGTGCAAGATGGAGAGATACAGAAGATCCTTTCTTCCAGCAGCTATCAGGCTGAAGAACAAAGTTCGCAATTAGTTAATATGATTGTTTATCAAAAAACAAAAACAAAAACTACTACAATAATGAATTTCCCTATGGGATTAATAAAGTATTTTTCATTTCATTTCATTCATTTAAATTATTATGTGTAAGCTTAGGCTGTTTATCTGATATATTGATTGTTGGTGTGCACTGCAAGCTATATCAGTAAGCTATTCTATTTTCTTTTTAATCAGTACTTTTTTATCTGTTTTGGTTTTTTTTTCATCTGGGTTAATTCTGAGTTGCCTTTTGAATATTTGATTGTTTAAGCTTAGGGTTGAGGTTAGCTTATTGTTTTCGGAGTTTGCTCCTGCACTGCAAATCCACACTCAGTCAAACTCGCAAACAAAGTCTCAGACGTGCCGTAAAATTTGATTGTATCTTACAGTCATGTCCAAATCGGTCCAAATTGATAAATACAGAACCTTGCGTGGAATTGGTCATGCGCACAGATTCTATCATACATTCATTTGATAAATTAGGGCCACTGTCTCTTGTCTTGCTAGTCCCTCTCGATTTTGAGCTGTATTCAGTAACTTATTCACAGATGTAACACAGTAAAACTGTTTTATGAGAATGTTAGTTTCATTTTGTGCCACTTCCCCTCAGACATGAAAGTTTATTAGATATTGGTCTTAACTGGTCTTACAAACATTTTGTGTTACCCAGAACAGCTCATTCGATGATTTGATCAGCTCATTAAGATAATTATGTTGTCAATTCGATATCTATGTAGAGTATGGGGATTTATTCACACTGTCACGCAGCAAGATATTTTTTTTTTCAAGTTTTTAGTTAAACTACCTCACACTTACTCATTATCATAGGTACAGGTTATGCTATGAAAATACCCATATTTGTCACCTCCTGTGGTTAAAAAGCAGAAACAAAGTCTTCCGGCAACCTAGACTTGGCAGGTTGACACCCAGCTAAGAAAATCTGGAGCAGCATCCACAGTACAAATTCAGATATTGTCATTGCTAAGAAAAACACAACTGCAAGTGGTGACCTGGAGAAAAAAAGTCTTGTGATGTTTTTTTCACCACAAGATGTTGTCATCAAAGAAGCTTCACTCTATAGTGAAATTCAAGGCAGACATGGTTTCTGGCCTTGCAGCTGCTGCAAAATTTGATGATGAGAATGAAAGAGAGTTGAGGATAAAAAGCCTTTCCATCCATGGAGGGTCAAGTAGATTTGTACTTTTACTTTATCTGTGACAATGGCTCCAGCAGAGATTCACTGAACACCAGACTGATAGAAATTGCAGAGTGGTGAGGTTGAGAAGGAGCGGGGTCCTACGGGAGTAGTTTTTCCTTATACTACTGATGTCCCTCCTTTAGCTCAAATTCAATTGCTAGATGTGCTCTAAAGTTTGTTGTTTTTTTAAATAAAAATCGGGAGCACGTAGTGCTTAACAACACTTTCGAGTAGGTTTTTTTTTACTTTGGTGTGCCTTGATTGTTAAAACGAACCCCTAATTTATACCAGATCCGTTCAGCAACATTTTACATCTCTGACGCGGTCACCGAAGCTGAGCGCACCCATTATAGTCAATGGTGCAATTTATACCGGACCCACAGCGGTCCGTGTCCAATTCGTCAAAGAAGTGACTTGTCACGGCCCTTCGATTAAGAAATGCGTTAAGTCTATTGTGCTTCCAGACCACGGCAATCCCCGATGTTTAGATAGAGGCAGACAAGAAGTCAGACACAGAACCAGTGCAAAACATCCGGGATATTTAAAAAACAAAATCTCTCTGCTGGTTGATGGGGAAACCGGCTCCTTCTTTTTTCTCTTCTACCTTCTCCAAACAACCAAAGATTCTCTAACAGGCATGTTACCAGGTGTAACTTAGAGAAGACATGGACAAAAATCAAGTTTTACCATTTATTAATACATACACTCCCCGTCGGTCCCAGCCACTGTTACTCTCAGAATTACTTTTGGCAACCTGAATTCCTGTATACAGATCTGGTGGATGACACTTGAACAGGCTACACAGCACACAATACACTTCAAAGAAGTTCACCACATTGAACTACACAACACTGCAAACCAACACCTTCATGCTATGATCAGGTATGGCTAATGCTCAACTGAGTAGCAGTGGGAAGATATGTAAAGAGGAATGTCACAAAAACTAATTAGTTACTTCGCTCTTACAGCTTGTCACAAGGGTGAAATCAACAGGCGGATCCCTGAGCGGACTAAATTAAAACAACTCAAAAAACTCTAAAGAAAGGAAGGACGGCAGGTTGCGGTACTTCACAATGTGGCATCAAACGCCCCACTCCCAGTCTCCTCATTCAATATCTTGTCTGATAAAGTCACCTGATCATCAAAATACCCCTTTAAAAACACAAAATCATGTACAAGCTTTCATTTAACTAGTACAGTACACATAAAACTTTTACCTGATCATCAAAATACCCCCGTGCAATCAAACACATGGCACCGGCCATGCCCAGGCCACCCAACAGGAAACTGGCACTCTTTGTCAAATTGTCATTTCCTCTTATATAGTCCCACCAAGGCACGGGCCAGAGCGACACTCTGTGGTACCACCCGCTACAGGCAGAGGGACTTTTTTCCCTTTTACTCCAGTGTCTTTATCCACAGTTGTTATAGTGAGAGCTGATGAAATCACGTGTAGTCTCTTAACTCTCCCACTACTTCCTGAACTCAGACAGATACGTCTGATACATGCCCAATATAAATTGGTACGCTACGCAGGTCGGAGCTGAACCGCGGCAAAGATGGACGGCGTCACTGACAGATCCGGTGTAAATTAGGGGTAAGATAATGTAAAACATAATCAGACAAGCATGAAGCTGACTCACTCTTTTCTCTCATAAGAGCTTTAGCTCTGGTTTTAGGCCAGTTTTTCTGTCTTTAGTTAAAGAACTCACTAGCTGGCAGGTGAGGTTAGATAGAATTTACAGGAAAAAGGCATTGTTCAAACATACATGTACAGTAACATGCCTTGAGGGAGAGTAGTCATGTTCCTGCATCAACATCTGAGACAGAAATTTCAAACAATTTTCAAACTCACAGTGTCACCCAGCCTCATCCTAGACTGCTTATTGAGGTATTCGTTTTGGTCCAGAACGGTCTCATTTGCTTATCAGGTTATTTGTTTTAACTCTTGCTCTGATCTGCATTGTTTGCCTGTTCCTGTTTGCAACAAGACACATGCACTTGACTATCAGTAAGGGTACCTTGGAAATAATGAATATATTGTATTTTGTCATCATAAAGCCACAGAAAACGAATAGCGTGAGAAGTTACCCCATTATAGTCAAATCAAAATAAAACTACATGACAAGACAGCTGTGCAGAGGATAGCAACCCAGATGTAATCGCACAAAAGCACAGAGTAAAATCAAAACTATAAAAGCACGCTAGAAGAACAATAACATTCAGAAAATAAAATATAACAGATGCAATGGTGTCCATGCCAACGTACTTTAGAGTTGCCAGCAATATACATTCATTTTAATCGAGTGTCAATATTTTATAAAAGACGACATTGTAGTTTAATGTTTCATCCTAAGGTTGTTTGCAGAAGTGAATGGGTTAGTGAATGAGACATTGTAAAATGCTTGGGTAAGCAATTAACCTTCATAAGTTATTAGTGCAGAATATTTACTGTTTTACTTGCATGGTAAAACTGCTTCAAACTATACAGTATGACTGCTCAGGACTCGCACTGAAAATAGCAGTGTGGAGGAACCTTTGTTGTCTCCCTCAGGAGTGTTGATCATGCCGGTTATTGGGGTGGCGTAGTTGACAGGTCCTCCTCCTCCATCCTCCAGGCCTCTGTCCAGCTCCTAGTATAGGCTGAGACTTTGAAGGCTAGCTGTTGAGATTCAGCAGACAGAATCCTACTCGGGGGAGCTGACATCATTAAAGCTGAGAGCAGCTCCCACCTCCTCTTCAGCTTCAGCAAGGGAAGAAGACAAAAAAAAGAAAAGAGAGTGATGGGGAGTAGAGGAGTGGAGGGCAAGTTTAAGCAATGCAAGGTCAAGATTGCAGCACAATTACTCCGGTATCATCATGCCTTGGGAGAGACCAAAGCCCCTGACTTCTCACCCTACCAAGGTCGCTTCGGCCGCCCCCCAAGACAATTAGCCTCCCAATATCCTCCTGTCATTCCCTCATTCACCACTCACCTCCCTCTCTCTCCTCCCGCACAGATCAGTTATGCGCTATAAGTTTGTTGCTACTGTATCAGTTTCATCCTGTCAATGCTACTTTTTCAAAATCTCTGCAAGCCCTAAAAGAAATGCATTGTACACAACAGAAACGCTGTGACCCTGTTTCACTAAAGGTTTGCATGCGGTAAAACTGCACAACCTTGATAACACCCAAAAATATGCTGCAGCTGATTTACCAAACTGAAAAACCAAGAAATGTGCCTGTTACACAGACAAAATAGTGCCCCAATCCATTTTGCATGTTTGCCTTAAATAAATAATTTGTAATTAGTGTGTCTGTCAGAATGCACAAAATACGAGGAGAAGTACATGAAAATAAATCAGGTTTGTGCGATTTAGTAAATGTGCAGCTGTTTTTGCACGTTTACATAGTGCTTCTGAAAGGCAGGTGTTAACTGGCTCAGGTGTGCAGCTGGATGAGAGTAAACGTCTCAGTTCTACAGACGTGTTAATCTGATTCACAATACTTTCTCATTGAGCAGTGGATACCGATGACTGAGCTTCTTTTATCAGTTTCCGTGTCAATCAAACGGTAGTTGATCACCAGCAAATCATGGGAACACAACACTGTATTTGCACCAACAAATGTATGCACTAGCTGGCTTTGATCTCTCCAAAAAAATGAAAAAAGGCCAATCAAGGCTTCTGGCATCATGCAATCCCAAAACAGCAAATGGTTTACATCGAATTAGCAAGTCCAATTAGTTTCCTACAGTTTTGTTGCACGTATTAACAAGTGGACACTGTTTTTCCCAGAATGTTTCCTGCGTGATCCCATGGGGAATGCAGGAGGCAGCCTCATTTGAGAGGTCCTGCCAATTAGAATTCACAGCGAATCTCCCTTGTAAGCTTATTAAATCATTATTATCCCTATTAACACAAATGACATGATCCTCTTCCTCCAACAAAGTTTTATTTAGTGCACAGGCACTGCAAAAAGCACTGACTGTCAGATCATTTTATATCATACACATGCACTCAAGTAAACACACACCCACAAGGCATTATTGTGGATAAGGATTCACAGATATCGAGGCCCAAATCCCAGCACATGTCAGCATTTTGAGGGATCATTTAGATGCAAATGCAGCCATGTAATTGCAGGAGCAGTAGATTTGGTGCTCTCAAGGCTGCATGCTGTCATGTCAATGGCTGATTCCATCTGCTTTTCATCATTTCTTACTTTTTTTTCTTCTCCAAGACCTGATTTCCATACCAATCCAAAGCTTTGGAATCCTCTCATCTTATCTCCTCTCCTCCTCCCTTTTCCTCCTCCACCACCTCCTCCTGTTCCTCTTCAAACTTCTTCAGCAGCCTATCTCTTATGTCCTTGCAAGAATGATGGGACTGACAGCAAAGAGGCAGATGTCACAGCTGAGCACCAAAATGACAAGGAGAAGGCCTCCTGCATAGTTTCTGTTCTCCTCACTCCTCTCCTCCCATCCAACTCCAAGGTTTCAGCGAAGCTTGCTTCACTTCTCTCTTATCTGACATGCATAAGCTCTTTTCATTAGTTCACGCTGCACACCTTCCAGCCCCACCCATAGACCCCATTCAGTCTGCAGTTGGCCTCTCCACATTTTCTTTCTTGCAAAGAGGAGTCTGTCTTCTTGCTGCCTCTTTTGACCTCCCTATAGTCTCAGCAGCCGTTTTTATTTATATAGCAGATGAACGAGCTGCGTTCATGCTGCATGTGGGTTGACAGGAGTTTCAAACATCACTTCTTTAGACCTGCATATTGAGAAAAATAAAAACCAATGTGAAAGCAGTCGGGTGTGTTACTAATATGTTAACTTGTTGTAAGTCAGAGGAGTAATGAACCTTTACTTGTGAGAAGCAACTTGGGAAGAAGTCTTTTTGTGTGTGTGTGTGTGTGCTTTTTTTACTTTTTTGTATTACCATGATTTAGGGGGCATATTTGACCTGTTAGCAATCTTACATTTTATTTATCTGTTCATTTTAATAGTGCACTAAAACATTAATTTGATAAAGTGCTGAGACCTTGGCTAGCTTGTTAGAGGTAAGGTTTAGCTCACAGTGATCAAAGACTGAGTGGTCCTAATATTCAGTCAGCAGTTCTAAGGTCCAGGACACAGAGAAGGAAGGTTATAACAAAACAGCAAAGTGGTTCCTGCAGGTCATTTTATTATAGCGAAGATATGACACTAAATTACAATGGATGGAAGTTGACCTTTAAAATCTCAACAGAGTTTGAAAATGCTCATTGCATTGCCAGGAAAGCAACGGATAACCTCCGTCTGGAAGCAAAAGTCTTTCAGACGGATGCAGCAGACTGTGCAGTGGTGATCTGTTCGACTGCAGCTGGACTGCAAGAATATGGTCGAAGTCAAACATAACCTGATGGGGGTCTGGAAAAGCAATTGAACATTTTGGCCTCAATGGGCTAACATGTGCTTTATGGGAAGCTGTTCAACTGGGAATAGTGGTGAACTGATTATTTGTTAAACTTGCATTGGATTCTGGAAGATTTCCATTTCAACACAAATAAAACTCTGCCTATGATCAGCTTTGGGGGGTTTTGTTGGGTTTTTAGCTTTTTTTGTCAAAATACTAGCGCGAAACTTATCTTGCCAAAACTCATTTAGCGGTCAATTACTTCTGTTTCCCTGTAATTTGAGAACTACACACTAATTAATCTAATTAAACAATACTGTAATAACTACTTGTTAAACATTGTGCCAGAATGGCAGAATTTACTTTGAAAGACATTACTTTGAATAAAACCGTTTCAAAACTGATTTAAACTGCCGAGTAAACCTAAGACTTCTCACTGTAGATTATTTTACCTCAACTTGAATGAAGCCAAAAAATATTCTAAATAATCTACTGTCCAATCACTCATAGTCTGGGCTGGGATTTTTACAATTCAGCACACATACAAGCACACACTGTCACAGATAAATCCATATGAGTTTGACAGCACACATTTACAAGGGTCACACACACACACTCACACACACACACACACACATCAACACACGCACACACACAACTCCACTCCTTCATCTAGCACATAACACTTCCTCCACAATTTACTGGTAGTGTGTGCTATGCAGGCATGAGATAACGTCCCAGAAGTTTTCCAAGGGCAGAACGTGTGCTCAGACATCAGAGGGAAGCCGCGTCGAGCCGAAGCTGATTCTCTACATGTGTTGCATCTGCCTTCTATTAAAAAGCCCAGAGCGTTCTGGCTGTCTGCTGCTCCTGCACTCTCACTCTCAGCCTGCAAAATATCTCCTAGCTTCCTTAGACCTTCTCTCTCTCTTTCTCTCTCTCTCTCCCTCTCTCTTTCTCTGTCTGTCTTACTTGAAGCTCTTTCTTTTTATCTTTTTCCTCTAAAATGTTAGTTTCCTCTGGAGACCTTATTTGGGCAGATTAGCTTTTGGCAAGCAGTATGACAATACAAACGTTTATCATTGTGAATCGCCAATCATCAGTGAATCATTATAAGTTCAGTGTTAAATAAGCACATTTGGTGTCGTTTGTTCACTTTGTATCATATTAGCATTGTTGTGTGGTGATTTTCTGAAGTTAAAGGTTCTGCAGCTGGCTTCAATTGTTGTCGTAAGAACTGCCTAGCTTAAGCAGAGCCTGATGAATATCCCATATAATGTTATAAGCAGGTTTTTATCTTCCCTCAGATATATCAGCACTGGCATATATGCTGACTGCTAAGCATTGGGATCAGACAGTCTTTACAAAATTGGCATTGGATAGTTACTTTGAGTGTTATGGGAATTTCTCAACTTCTGCACTTCAATTAATACTGATGGCTAATCAGACACTTAATTAAACTAACACTGTTCTGATGGTGAGGTCCGGCTCACTTGCCATTAGCTTCCCTGTGTTTAGTAATAAGGCACTCTTTGTGTCCAGGTTTTCATTAGCTGAACCCAGAATTTTGACAGTTTGTGTTTAGGCTGCAGCTTTGTAGACCACCAGTTCTGCGCGATGCATTCACAGACTGCTTAAATGAAATGAAGCTGTCTGACTGTCATTTGTCTTTCCTGTGAGAATGTCATACCCTTTACGTATCTCAGTCACAACATTTTTTGGAATGTAGAAGAGTCTTCATGTTAAAAACAATTACTGTAATTCATTTTTGTTTTCCTTTTATTTACTTTTCTTCATCCTAACTGCCAAATATACATGTATGTAAAGCATGTCAGCTTTGAGCATTTTCCACTAATGGCACATCTCTTGCATTTACACTAAACTTCCCGTCCTCTGTTTGTAGAGGTGTAAAATGCTTAACATCCTGTTTGTCGCTGAATGTTTCCGACAATAACACATTTAAAAGCTGTCATTAACTGGCACTGTTCTATCATTTGTTGGCCATATGGGCCCCAGAAATATAAGCCCCAAGGAAGAGCAGTTTGCCAAGATAGCAACTTAGGGGACTTGAAATAAACAATAATTTAATAAGAAACAGCCTGGCTGGATCTCTGTTGTAATTCTGTTGCCAAATGTTACCATCTCTGTGGTGATGGAAACCTCACATGAAATGTGAGATGAGTTTCCTCCCAAGGTTTTTGCATTAACAAACAGAAAAGGATTTTCTTTTGTACCCAAACAAGTTAGCCTCCAGTGCAATGGACTTAATTTTTCTATAAATGTTCAGGATATCGATAAGGCAGCATAATTTCACCCAGATGTTCCCATTAATGACACTCCCTCATGTGATAGAAGAACACTTTTCTAAAGTTAGTCTGTTCATCAACTACCATTTTTTAATCACATGCTCATTTCCTTTACCCCACAATCTCATCTACAGTGTTTTAATTATGTTGTGGTGAATGATAGCTAGTTTTAAGGTGTGTGTGTGTGTGCATGTGCGTGTGTGTGTGTGTGTGTGTGTGTGGTTGACATGTTAAAAGGAGCCATTTTGCAGCTCTTATGTCGTCTTCAGCTGATAATTATTTCAGATTACATTAGAGGAAATTAAACATTTCTTAAAGTACGTGTGAGGGTGACAAAGTTATCAAGTGCAGACTGAGGAGAGAGTGTGAATGTTGCACACCCAGAATTATCATTTTTTTGATTGCTAATAAGATCATTATCATGTGTTAAAAAATAATTAGTGGTGTTGGAGCAGTGGAGCAGAATGGCCATTTTTGTGCATGGATAAGAGATAGAAAGTTCCTAATGATAAAGACCAATCAGAGACATCTTTCATATTATCAGATGAAAAAATGATGACATAATTCATACAAACACATGGTGAGAAGTGTTTGTAACTATGCATTGACACTAGAGTCCACTTTTTAATGGCTATCATTATGTAACAGTAACAATAATTGTTTTCCATAATTTTGTTAATGTTCCAGTATAATCTGCATCTACATTTACTTATCATTTACAGACGAAAGTGTTTTCTTTCATGTGGAACCATTTTGCGAGTTGAAGTTGTGAAAATCTGTTTGTTGTCATACTCTGTAATTTCAACATCTGTCTGGACTGCTGGTCAGTCCCACCAACAGACTGTTATCCGCTGATAAGAGTGTTTACGCCAGCCTTATCGCTGTCCATTTAAGGGGTTATAGAGTTAAGAGTCATAAATGATAAATCCTTTCCACATGAAACCGTTGCAGAAATTGAGCTAGACGCAGTTTGCTTACAGTTATTATAGTCACAGCGTCAAAACATGTTGACCTGTATGTAAGAGGCCAAGTTTATCTCCCACTTTCAGACATATGAGAGATAAGGTCAACCCTGTGGTTGACATATTGCTGAATGCTACAAAAAAACATTCTTCTCATACTTACGTGTAAGGGAAAATAAGTTGTTATTGTGTTATATGCAAAAAAACAAAAAACAGTAATGAAATAATTTTATAATGAACCGTCATTTAACCAATCTTGTTGAAAAAAATTAAAAAGGAAGGATGCATTAACATAATTACAATGGCACTTTCTTTAAACAATAACTGCTGGACTAATAGCACTCTAGTATTTTCATTTTGCAGCAGACTTAATTACTAGTGTTAGATCAATGGCGTCTGTTTGTTTGGGAGATGTGGACAAAGTGCAGCTGAGGTTGTGAAATTGTGTGTAAACAATTTTATGAAACCACATGATTGTTTTTTTAAAACAGATGTAGACGTGCATGTTTTGTCCTTACCTTGAAAATGCTCTTGGCAAGCGAGATAAGTACTTGAAAATGATGAAATAACAAATTCATGCGAACCTGCATGAATTTGTTGTTAACTGCTTTCAATAGTAATGATGTACGTAGAAATCAAAGCTGTGTTTCTATTAGAGAAATAAAAATGATAAATAATGGATAATGTTGACTCCTGGAACAAGAAGTTGAACGCAGATCCACTGTATTGCTCTTGCGTTTCTTCCAATGAGATCATTAGCATTTTGACATCAGTCACCCAATTGTTGTTGAAGCTTTGAGTGGTTGCCTTGAAGTGGGGTGGAGGAGCGGTGTGTGTGTGTGTGTGTGTGTGTGTGTGTGTTTGTGTTTGTGTGCTGTAAGGTCTTCTGCTTATCATTGCAGGACAGACACAGTTCCTGTGGTCTTGGCTGACAGGTAGGGACTTTGTATATTGGTTGTAGTTGTCAGTGAACCCTTGGGACAGGTCCTGAGGGATGGTTTTTATATTTCGGAGCAGGTGCACCTCCCCTTTCCCCTTGTTCTTTCAATCCCCCAGGAGGCATATGGTGGGAGTGATTGGAGAGACCTGAGGCCCACAGGGAGCGGTCTTCCTCCCCAGTTCATCTGTTCTAGGCAGAGCCCTGTGGGATGCTCAGGCTCCCTTGAGGTCCCAGTTGGCTGGAAATCAGGCTGCTGCTTTCAGGCTGACTTCTTTGTCACAGGGTTGGGCAGTCACGATAGCTGTTAGCTTTACACAACACTATCATCATTTTTGGACTAGGACAAATGCCAAATACCTTGTAGGTCACACCCTCTAATTTGTTAGCACCATACCTCATTTGTAAGCAGTGTTTATTTTAATATGCCAACTCCTGTCCTGTGCTGGTGTTATTGCTTGGAACATAGACATCATCTCACTGTGATTTTACTGGCTTATATTTGTAAACCACCTTACAAATGTGATATAGTGAATGGATGCAGAAGAGCAGAGCATTACACGGGCATTTTAGGCCTCGTGTAATATATGTTCCCTTTTTATGTGGTCATTTATTATAAGGCGAGCTCTATGAATAATGTATGATTAAAAAGCATAATGGATACACTGGGACCCATCAAAAGAAAAGCAAAAATCCATTTGCTCTCCCTGTTGTAAATCCACTTGCTTGTCCTTGGGCTAATTTCCAACTTGGGACTTACCGAGGGAGTGAGTGTATGTCTTGATTGGGAATTCAAGGATGGAGGTGTTGTTTGTGCTGTAAAGAGAGGGAGTGATGGTGAAAAATGAGGGAGGGTAAGGATGAGTGATATAACACATAGACGAAGAACAAAAACAAGGAACGCATCTCTCTTCTGGTGCATTCTCTCTTTCCATGGCTCTACGTCTGACACTGGTTCTGCTGTCTGTTTCTCTCACCATTTAAGAGCTCCTCCCTCTTGCCTCCAAGCAGCTGCCACTACTGAGCCTGAAGAAAATGAAGGCAGATGAATCAATTTGGCCTGTGGCCCTAAAGTGCACTTGTCTGTGCCCCAGCTTGGGCGTGAGGGATAATGAGCCAATAGATTGAGCTTGTGCTGCAGGCCGGCACTCAACGCCAAGGTGTCTCCTCCTGCCATACCACTGGGCCGTACAGACACACACGCACACACTGCTGATGCCTCCCCGAGCAGCGGTAGCAGCTTGTCGCTGGGTTAATAGGGGTGAGGGTCCTTTGCGCAGGACACTTTTCAGAACAAATTAGAGGAATGATCTGTATCCGTCATCTTCAGCCTTTTCTATATTACCTTCTCTTGTCCTGTTCTTGGAAAGCCCAGAATGGAGCATCGCAGTGTGAGGCAGAAGAGCATCAAGACAGATAGAAAGGAAGGAGCAGGTGAAGGGGGCAAGGCCCAAGATCCTAGAGTAATGAGGATTGACACTGGGACAAGACTGAAGCATAGCCTCCCCCAGATCTAATGACAGGTGATGGTAGGCGAGGAAGAGACGAGGCAGACTAAGAAGAATTGGAGCAAAGGGTTGAAGAGTTCAGAACTAACAGTTTCTGATATAAGGGGGGAAAAGGTGAGAGGCCGCACACC
>JAVQJG010055532.1:0-11747 GCA_036024015.1 Craterocephalus amniculus | reverse complement strand
TCCCCACAGGAGCCGCCAAGATCAGGGCAGGCGAGGACCCCGACCACAGTCACAGAACTGCAATGCAGGGCCCGATCAGCCGCCCCGACCAGGGCGACCCCGCAGCGACATCCCCGCAGATCGGAGAGGCAACCCCCGATGTGGAGGATCCCCATGAGGAAACACCTCATTATTATAACAATAATAGATGGGTAAATATCGATTTTACTACAAACTTGCCAAGCACATATCAATCTGTTGAATCATAGGAATATAAAATCGATATATCGATACATAGATTAATCATTAACACCCCTAATAAATCACCTCGGATTAACAACTGTAATGCTATATTGGCTGGATGCCCAAACAACTCTACAACTCTCTTAAAATCACCCATTTAATCCAAAATACAGCTACAAGAGAGCTGACAGTCTCGCCAGGAGAGATACAGTATCATTTCCACATTTCCCTGATAAGCCTCACTTCAATGGTCACCCATTAACTTTAGAAAATAATTAGAAATTCATTTAATAACATGAAAATATCTTAATGGCCTGGCGCCATCCTGTTTGACAGTGCTTATTGTTCTGTATCACCCCAGCAGAGCTATTTGGTTTCACAATGCCGGTTTATTAGTGGCTCCAGGAACCCAGGTCCAGAACAGAAGAGGAGCTTTTAGTTTTCAGGCTCCTCTTCAGAATAAAACATTTCCAAAATGGATACGAAATGCCGACATCCTTTCTATTTCTAAGACAATTCTTCAAACCTGCCACTTTATGTTCAGTTAATTTTATTTGCCTTGTTTAATGTTTCTTTTCTTTATTTTAAAATGGATTTTTATTTTTTTTAATCTAACTTTTAGTGTTGTGAGACTCTATTGGCAAATCACTCACATCTTTGTTGATCTAAACAGTTCTTTCTGAAGCATGTTGTGATACACTTGTGTTTTGAAAAGTGGTTTATAGATAAAGTTAATGAAGTTCAGCAATATAATGGACATGTGAAAAACTTTTCTCCGTTCTTACATGAAATCCATCTTATTCAGATGTCCCACCCGCTTGAGATCCGTCAGATCCGGTTTCTGTAGAAGCGTACTCCATAACACATTCCTGTCTCTTTTTCTTTATGGAGCCAAAATGTAAATTTGTTTTCATGAAGAAAAATGTACAAACCACATGTAAGCGGAGCATCTGTCATATTCATTTTACCGTTGTTGTCTAACTCTTGTTGTTGTTTTGATGTCTTTTAATCTTAAAGAAGGGGTGTGTCCTTCTTAAAATTAGGAATGTAATGTAAATGAATATTGATAACACGCTTTTGGAAACACCTAAAGCTTCAAAGCTGCAGCAGCTTTAAAGGAGCAACAAGCGAAAATTAATCATTTCTAGGTTGAAAGAATTAAAAATGTGCAATGTGAATCTCTAGATGTGCAATTCCATCTGGAACATATTATGACGTCACACACCATCTCTCTGTGTTGATATCAAGCCTGTTGTTTACAAGGGTGGTCACCTTCCGTGTGCATGATCGTACATGTGAAGCTCCGCTTCCTTCATGAACTGAGCGAAGGCCCTCCCTTCCTTCATGTACAGCCAGCCACACCGCGTTGATTTGAAAATATCCGGGAACACATTTCACCACCCAAAGAGCTACATTCAATGGCAAACAAACCGGGTAAAGCAAGGGAAAAAACGAGGATAACCAAAAACGAGCACTGAGAGAATGAGAGAAGTTTTGCTCGGAGCTCGCCTTTCTTGTCCTGGACCGGTAGAAACCATCATTATTCAGATCTAGTGTTACTGCAATGAAAGCTCCTTTCAGACTTGCTCTGGAAAACAATAAAGTTGTTGCTCTTGTCCTTTATACTGCTTGCATTCAGATATAGTTCTGCTCTATTACTGTAGCGGACTGTGAGGATAGGTAGCAGAAACTGTCAATCATGGCGCACGTTTGTTTTGGTCTCAGTCCTCCACAATATCACTTTTTGCCCCTTTAAGTAATTGTTTTCTGTTCAGCACTCTTTTACATCCTTGAGGGTGAATTTTGGCCCGCTCTTCATCAATATTTTGATTTAGTTCATCAAGGTCTGATGCATGTTTCTCTAAAGGTCCCACCACAGTATTTCTGTTGGGTTGAGAAACAGGGTTTGACTGGGCCATTGCATCTCCTTGATTCTCTTTCTTTCTCAGCCATTTTAATCTAAATTTGCTCCTGAACTTGCTTGATCATGAACACTTACATGGCCAAGTTACAGTCAAGCTGTCTTTGTCAGACAGGTGGCCCCATGTTTGGCTTGAGGATACTTTAGTAAGCATTGATGCTCATGACCAGCTCAACCAATATAAGCTGTGCAGATCCTGGGCAACGAGGCCAAATCATCAGCCCTCCACCACCGTGCTCAACAATTAGTATTAGTGTTTGTGCTGAGGTGGTGTGTTTGGTTGGGGTCAAACCACACTGGATTATGAATTAAGGCCAAACATGTACCCTTTGGTGTTGTCTGTACAAATTATATCAATCTACCTTTTAGTTTATTCAGATGCATCCATGCTTCAGTTTTTATTAAGCTGCAAAGTGAAATGTAGAGAGAACAGACTTCCTCCTGGTAAATCATCCCTGGGAAGAAGAGCAGCTACCTGGAATGGTTCCGATTTTTGAGTGATTTTTATAGTCATAAAATTATGGACTCCAAAATGTTAACAGTCCCACAGCTTTTCCCAAAATGGTGATCACCAACAGCAACTTTTACTGAGCACCAAACACACGCTTGAATGCTCCAGCTCATCAAACTGCTGAAACTTCTGCTTTAGTATAAAAGATGAGTCTTGGCCCACCGGACACAAAGGTGCTTCTGGACCAGGTTCAGGTTTCTGTTCTGGATGGTAGAGCTCTAGTTGGCATGGCCCAGAGGAGTGTGTTAACCCACAGTGGTTTCTGGAAGTATTCCTGGGCCCATATAGTAATGGTAAAAGCACAATTGTGCCAATGAGTGAAGCAGTATTATCAGAGGTTTCAAAGACATCCAATAAAAGCATTTGGCATTGTTCCTGAGAAAGTCAGATTCAGATTCAGAAAACCTTCATTTGTCCCACAGTGGACAAATTTGCAGTACAACAGCAGCGAATAGACAGCAAGACAGGATAAACTCACAATAAGCAATAAAGTAAACAAGTTAAATAGTTAAATAATATGACCATTTATGCTCGACGCAGATGACGGATACGCACACGCAGTTAACTCTAGTAAACTGTAAAACTGTACATAGTGCTGAGGAAGTGCGTCTGAGAAATAAATAACATCCCAGGTATGATCAGTGCAAAAAAGTAAAGCAGTGACAAATGAAAAGTGTTTATGTTATTGCACAAAAGTCCAGTTATGAGTCTGTTTATTTTTATGGCACTGGTTTGTCTGAATCTTTTGATGATATTCTGCACTGTAGATGATGAAAGCTGCAGTCTTCGCTGGCTGACATTGAGGCACAATGTTTTCTAAGTATGGATGTAAGGATTGGCATTCTTTTTAAAGATCTCTTATCTATCAACTTACTTACTAGATGTTCTCCCAGCTAAATCATTTTTAAACTTACTTGCTTTTTTTACATTTGTTGCCCCTGTAGCAACTATTTTGAGACCTATCACAGGATCATCGTGCGCTCATGTTGTGCCTGCTCTGTTGTAAATAGTCTCATGTGATTTGAAGGTCTTTTAGTTGTCATCGTGTTCAAATAGAAACGTCCCAATATCTCTGCAATTGAGGATGTAAATCACAAATTTATTTTGATTAAAAAACACTTTCTTTTACACCTAAAAATACTACAGAACAAGAATTATACCAGACATGTTTGGCTTTGTTTAACTGCCAAGGAGAGGTGAATGAATCTGTAAAAAACGTATTTGTGCCTTTTCTTATCACATTTGTCTTTATTTGTAAATTTTTTTTTAAGATTGATTTTATTTCTGCTCACATTTATCATTCATATCAACTTGAGGACACAAAGATCAAGTTAATTATTTGGTTAATAAATGTCTTTATTTGGCTTAAAGAGGAATATCACTGCATGAGACAGCAACACACACAGTCACAGTAGTATAGCAGAAGTGTCTGCACTCCTCTTTCTCCCCAGGAACAAGTGAGATGCAGGTGGAAACATGTTTTATTTTAACTTTCATTCATGGTTAAGGCAAGTTTTTTTTTTGTTTTTTTTTTAACTTTTCTTTTTGATTGAACGCACAACAAGCAGAAATCTATCCCATCCAGCAAATATTTCAAGCTCCAAGTATCAGGCCATGCATTCATGTCCGTTGCTTGATTCATTTGTCAATTTGGTAAAAGGCCAAAAGACTGAAATTAAGAAAAATATTTATAATGATAAAAGAAAAATCTCAGGGCAAAAGATTAGAAGGTTATGGTGAAAATAGCCCTTATATATAATTCTTTACCTTATCAACACAGACGATCTGCAGCTAACACCATCAGCTGAGAGTTGTCAGTGTCTCACAGCTTCATTCACTCTCACCTCATTTCCTTTTTTCAACTACAACAAATAAAGCAAAAGCACCACCATGTTTAGTGTGGAGAAAAGAGTGAAAAAGGAAGCTGAAAAAGAAGCTGGTTTTCTTGAAACATTTTGCTTAAACTCGGACACGTGAGAATAATTCTTTGACAAATGAATCAGTCAAAGGGAGGGATTTTTTATATTCCCAAAATATATATAGCAGCAATTCAAAATCTACTTTTTTTCATTCACAAAGATACATTTCCTCATCTTGAAGCTGCAGAACTCCTCTTTCTAACAGCTGCACATACCACCGTGCTCCCAGTCACATTTGCATGTGCAGTTCCTCTGAGCTCAGAGTTGCCATTATTGCCGTGCTGTAACACTGTTGTAAATAAAACTGGGATGAAATGACAAAAAAGTGGAGGTAATGAGATGAAGTGCTGTGCAAAGAAATATGGGACTTCCGGTTCATGAAGAAGCATTTCCCCCCCTCCAAACACACCTGCTATGAAATCCAGCAATCAGAAATGATCTATGATAAAATCGCTTCTTTACAGGACTACCCAACTTTTAAATGTAAAAATCAAATAGCACCGTAAAAGTTGGACCGGCTGTTTCTCATGCTCCAGGATCTGTGCATTTATCTTGGAAATCTGTGTGCTGATAAAATGATTACTTTTAGGGTTTTGATTGCTCGTACTGTGAGTGCGACCGTTATTGGCACATTTGTGTTGCTCATATGACGGAGAAACATTCTGTTTTCACACTTTGTGGTAACATGCTGGCTCTCTGCACTTCTCTGACACGTAAAACCATGAGTATGGAAATGATTTGGACTCTACGCCCACAGAAGCTACTCTGTAAAGCTCCTGCTTGAGCTAATCACATCTGATTGGCAGAGCAAACAGAGACAGTAAAGCACAGAGGGTGTGAGGCATCTGGAGAGTGCAGATGTTTGTGTGTGTGTGTGAAACACAGATGATGTGAACAGGAACCAGATCCGTAAATGATTGGTGGGATGTGGACTGAGTTATTGATGGGGATGATGGTGATGATGACTCAAAAAGATTAGCTCTTGCTGTTCTTCCCAGTGGAGCTCTCCTTCTCCTTCTCCTTCTCCTTCTCTTTCTCATTCTCCTTTCCCTTATCCCCCTTATCCTTTGGCTTCTCCTCTTCCTCTTCTGCCTCCTCCTCTCCCTCTCCTTCCTCCTCTCCCTCATCTCCTTCCTCTGCCTCATCTCCCTCCTCTGCTTCATCTCCCTCCTCTCCCTCCTCTCCTTCCTCCTCCTCTTCCTCCTCTTTCTCTTCTTCTTCTTCTTCGTCCTCCTCCTCAGGTTTGGACTTCCTGTAGGCACCGAGGCTGTAAGTGCGGGCGGACATGTAGGAGAGGCCGGGGTAGCCGGACTGGACCATGCCACCGCCCACACTGCTGAGGCGACACTCCTCACCTTCCAGCAGCTTCCTGTGCAGACAGATACAGACACATGTCAGAGAAAGGATGGCATCTCCTTTTCTTTGCTGGTTTTGGTTGCTTTTACTATTTCCGGTTATCTCTTATTACAGGATTGAATGATTCTCTGACATCAGATACAGCATCTCTGCTGATCACTGTGGGGGGAGATTCTGTGTTTGACTGCAAAGATTAACATTGTAAAATAGTACAGGAAGAGCTGAGTGAGAAGGTAGAAACAGGATCTGGATCAAATCCGAAGCAACACGAAACATGGAATTTAAAGGCAAACTGTGTAACTTTTGGCCACTAGGGGGCATAAACCTGTAACTTCCCCCAAATTTATCAGCCAAATGTGAGCAATAGTGGATGATTTCTGAGGTCAGTGCAGTATTTGATGCATGTCGGCACTCTGAGGGGGGCTGCCCTCTGCAGAAACCATTGTAACTTTGGATGAGCGGCTTGTAAGTGATTTGACTTTAAAAGCCCTTTAAACTGCAAAAAGTACCATTATTTGTCCTTTCTTTAAGCTTTCAGAGAAAAAAAACTATTTAGTTTAGCTTTTAAGAGAAATCTTTCTTAAATTACATGACAATAATGACGTCTTCAGCATCCATAGCTGAACTATTTGTAATGTAACCCACCTGTATGCAGCAATCTCAATGTCCAGCGCCATCTTGACATTCAGCAAGTCTTGGTATTCACGCAGGTGGCGGGACATCTCTCCTTTGGTGCTGCGCAGAGCAGCCTCCAGCTGCTGGATGGTGTCCTTCAAACACACACGAAATTACATGAGATACTGACGAACTTCCAGCCAGGTCTCTCTCAAATCAATGTTAGTATCTCAAATAGTCTACAGGCAGACTATATAAAACTTTTTTTTGATTTTTTTTTTCAAAGAAAAGAAACAGGCTCCTTTCTTGACTCATTCACTTACCTGCATTTCTCGGATCTCACTGTTGTGGCGATCTTCCATCTCAGAAATCTGTCTCTCCAGGGCTTCGTTGTGGCCCCTGAGGGCCTCGATCTCCAGGGTGCGGGCTTGTACCTGCCGGCGGTACTCGCACAGCTCCTCCTTTGAGTGCTTGATGGCGTTCTGGTTGCGGGTGGCAGCCTCAGTGACGGAGACAAACTTGGAGTGGTACCACTCCTCCGCCTGGGCCTGGTTCCTGGCGGACAGGTTCTCATACTGGGATCGGATGTCCTTCAGGGCCGCAGCCAGGTCCGGTTTGCTCATGTCCATCTCCACCGAAACCTTGACGGATTTAAAAGTCGATGGTAAGAACAAAAGAACTTTCAAGCTTTAAATGATCTGATGATTTTCTGCAGAAATAAACCAACAAATGTAAGATTATCCGCTGTGAAAGTCGTCTGCATATGCATCTAAAATACTCTTTCTAAATGTACGTTGTAGTTTCCATAAATTCATCTTGGTGATAAATGTGTGAGGTAAGTTGTTTATAGAAGAGCTGGACCGCTGCAGGACTGATGAACGGACTGCTGACTCAGGCTTCTACGCTGCAGAAAGCTGCGCTGTCAATAACTTACATGGGGACAATAATCCCTGCAGGGTAAAACAGACACCTCTGGAGAAATCTACCCAGCAACGATGACTGCCTCATTCACTACAAGTCAATACTTTAGTCCCGAAGGTGCAGTAGCAGCTGCTGCTCATCATTCCCAACTTTCTTCTTTTCACTTCGACCCACCAGGACTTCCAAAACCATCACAGTGATACCCGCAGTTCCTCACACAGCTACTTATACGTCATTCTTATTTTTGGTAAAATAAACAGAGTGTGCTATTTTGAATGTTTTGCTGCAATTTTAGAAGTTTAAAATGTGCGCAGTTTATTTCTGCGTGCTGCCCCTTGAGACGACCACACCCCTGATTACGGTATGCGCCAAGTAGGAACACACACTAACGCTCCATTTGATGAGAACTGCGTTATTATTATCTGACTAAAGGTGGGTGAAACCGCAAACCTTAAGGCTGCAATGACCTATAGATGTGGAGCCGCATAGGTACCATGCTACATAACTCCAACCATTCAGTCAGGTGACATGAAAATATATCTACTGCTGCATCATTTGCGTCTACACAAGCTGGACAGCTCCTGCTGTTTGGAAGAGAAGGAGGGAGGACAGCGCGCGGTGCTGAACCCGGAACTGCAGTGCCATCAATTTTACAGTGCGCAGTGTTCGGTTTGTAGCGGGACACTGCGTGACGCATGTTTTGGGAGAGGGAGGGGGGGACTGATGAAAATCTGATTTAACTCCCTCTGAAGATGAGTTACATTCCACTTTTTAGGCTTTTAGGATAAGCTTGCTTATTTAGTAAACAAAAAACTGCAGCTTATACTAACTACATTAGTAATAACGTGACATAATTTTCAGGACTTATTCTGTTCAGCCAGACTTTTCTTGAGACTTGAAAATATGAGAACTGCAAACCTTCAGGAGGATTAACGTGTGTGAGGACCTGGGGCCGGGCTAACACCTCTGTGGGTCTGTGGGCCGTGGGCGGGATGTGTACCTGCGTGGCTTGCAGTGACGCCTGCAGCTCCTGCAGCTCCTCCTCATGAACTTTCCTGAGGAAGGCGATTTCATCCAGCAGAGACTCCACTTTCTTCTCCAGCTCCAGCCGCACCAAGGTGGCGTCGTCCACGTCCTTCCGGTAGCCCTTCAGCGCGTTCTCTGCCTCCTCTCGCATCCTGGTCTCCTCGTCCAGCTTTTCCCTCACGCGCTCCAGCGTCTCGTTCATCTGCACGCAGTCCAGGTGCATCTGGCTCTTCTCGTGCGTCAGCTCTTCGACGCGTGAGCGCAGCTCGCGGATCTCCTGCTCGTACAGCTCGTGGAGGCGCGAGGGCTCGTTGTGGCGCTGGCGCAGCAGCGTGACCTCCGCCTCCAGCACTTTGTTCTGCTGCTCCAGGTTGTGCACCTTCTCGATGAAGGACACGAAGCGGTCGTTGAGCCCCTGAAGTTGCTCCTTCTCGTTGGTGCGGATGATCTTGAGCTCATTGGTGACGGCGGTGGATTGGGTCAGGTCCATGGAGGAGTCGGGGATGGAGGAGAAGACGCGGCCAGGTGCCGCGCTCCTGCGGAAGGTGGTGGAGGAGACCATGGAGGGGGAGCCATAGGTGCGGTGGCTGCTGCGGTATCCCGAGGAGTGGAGGCGGGACGGGCTGCTGCTGCTGCCCAGACCCATGCGACCGGACCGGGGGGCATCTCCAAAGATCTTCCGATAGGAGCTGCTGCTGTAGATGTCGCTGGAGTAACTCATGTTTGCTTTAGCTGGGAGTCCGGCCGACACCGTTTGTTTGGTACGGAAGAGAAAAAAGAGTGTGTGTGGAGTTCAGGAGTATGTGAGGGTGAGCGTGCGTGAGAGAGAGAGAGAAGGAGAGAAAGTGAGATGCGAGTGATGTCTGGCCAGGACAGGTACTTTTATAGTGAAGGCGCGTGCTGCATCATTTGACGCAGCAACAACGGGAGATGAGGGGAAACCTGCAAGCTTTTGCAAAAAAGCCTCCACCCTCCCGGGAGACACGAAGTCACTCATGCATCTCATTTTTTTGCCCTCTAAGTCAGGCATAAACACAACAACTCCTAATGAAGACAACATTTTGTGTGTAGCTACTTATTTTCTGATAGTATAGAGATTTACACGATTTCCTTTCAACATCTGACATCAGAACCTGCAGCTTTAATCCATGTGTGATAATAAAAAAATTTTTTTTAAAAAGTCCCAGTGCATTTATTACGCCACAGGGCGTAATCTCATGTTACCTTAGTCTGTACTGTTCACTGTCATTGCAGTTTTTCTTTGCTGTCCCAGCAGAATGGCAAATGAGATCGATGTGTAAAGCTGTGCGGCAGAGTGAGTCCTGCTGCTGCAGTCTGCATCCGGCCGCCCTCACACTCCTTAACTCCGCATTATCGGCAAGCAGGAGGAGATAAAGCTGATTCACTAAATATAAATAATACATTGAATAGTCTAATAGTTTTTAAAAAACGGAGTAAGATGAGTACTTTTGACTGATGAATACACTATGTAGGTTTTTTTTAATGACTCTAGCTGGTGTGGCTTATAGAGCTGTCACTGTCCTTGGTCCTGATCCAGACTGGAGACAGAGGAGGGACCACGCCCCTGTAAGGACAAGGCTCCCACCCAGGAGACTGCAGCCTCGCCACCTCTAAACACCGCACCAGGCGCCTCCAGAGCTGCGAGACACTCCAAACATCTGCAGCGTTTAACCCTTTTTATGAAGGCAATGTTGTTTGGTTTCCCAAATAAATTAAAACAACTCAATAATTAAGTCTTATAGGTAAATAATTCATGTTAAAGATAGATCAATAATCTATGGGAACATTTTCCGTAGTCTTCAATAGTGTATCACTCAAGAAAAAATAGAAACTTATCATAGTTGTATATAAAAAATAGATAAGCAAATGAGACATTTGAAATGGGATAGTTAAGTACTTTATTATTGGCAGGATTATATAAACACGTAAACTGTTTCGCAAATGTTCATGACAGTTTGACAGATATGACATAATATTTTTGCTCCAACCAATGTATACGAGCCATGTGATTGTGAATATCTCAGCTGGAAACTAGAAAAGTGGAGGTAAAATTAAGAAATGAAAGGTCTGAAACAAGTATCTCATCTAAACAGGAAGGAATCCAGCAGAGACCCGGCACAGGGCCTGAGAGATGCATCTGGTCTTAAATTGATTCATGCACTATTTACTGAAGCCTCATCAGAAATGGTCTCCATGAGGAGTCTCTGTCAAGAAATCATTCTTGAGGATGGGAAATTGGGAGAAAAAGGCTGAGGTGTGCCAACTGATACAAGAACTGGACTGAAAATCAGTCGCAACATGTTTAAGAGAGAGATGGATCTGCCCCAGAGCCCAGACCTCAGCATTACTGCAGCAGTGTGGGATCATCGGGACAGAAAACAGGGAAAGTCCCGCAAGAAGCTTGAAGAACTATGAAGATCTTTTAAAGACATAACAAGAATGCTCTGCTGATAACCAAATATTGACTTTGAAGTTTATTCATTGTACAACTAAACTGTTCAATAAATCCCACATTTTCTGGAAGATCTGACTTTTGCACAGCTGTGTTTTACCAAATTAACACAAATATGTGACAAAAGCACAACATAGATAAATGGGACAGCATCTAGGGGGCACTGTAACATCAGGGAAGCAGACTTGTCTACCAACCTGAGCTGAAGCAGGATGTGTGCGTGTGTGTGTGTGTGTGTGTGTGTGTGTATCCATGTGGTATTGATATGGAGTTTAATGTGCAACGCCATAAGTGAGATGAACATGAACAGAACAGATTTTGAGGAGTAAATCTACAGATTTGCAGGTGTGTATGAGAGAGAGACAAAGAGAGAGAGAGAGAAAGAGAGAGAGCGAGCTTGGGTTTCTTGCCATTTTGGCCATCACTGTTAACAATGGAGCCTATTGAAGTGGGCTAATAGTGACTCAGCAGAAAATGGAAGGTAACCAGAAATGTCTGACACAAATGCTCAGGCTGACCTCCCCTTGCATAGATCTTACACGGCACAATAAAGGTACATGCTGCATGTTTATTTATATTCATTCTAATGAAATCATACCATCACATCTCTAAATCCATTTCAGTCTTATTAACTGATTCATTTAAGGCCACTTCACACACTGACTCTGCTCAGCACGTACTGTCGGTATATCGTCAGCTTTGCATCACTGAACAACTGCTACTTTCATGTAATGACAAAAGAGAAATTGCAGTGCAAAAACAAAAACAAACTGGGTTTCGCTG
>JAVQJG010055530.1:0-26877 GCA_036024015.1 Craterocephalus amniculus | reverse complement strand
TGAAATATATGTTGAGCGCTTTCTTTCCGCTCCGGTAACCATGGTGAATCAGGGAATCGGGGCTCTATTGATGAGGGCTTGGTTCAGACCGCTTGAAGATACTCTGAGTTAACATACTCTTGAGTCGACAAATCCAACGCTAATCACCTTTCTTGAAACCGGAAACTCTGAGTTGTCCTACACGGAGTTTGTCAACTCAGAGTAACCAGTTAAACTCCGAGTTTGTTAACCCTGCTTCTTGAAATAGGCCCCAGGAGAAACATCACAAACACAACATATCAGACAAAGAAAAACATACAACAAAAAGCTCAAGAATGCTCAAAAATGCAAAGTGAGAGAAGACGTTAATGGTAAATAAATCCACAAATATAATTCAAGTTCCCTTTGAAAGTATTTTCTATGAATGTCAAAGGCAAGAAAAATATTACCAAATAAGAAACAATAATGAATGTTTAATTTATCTTTGCATAAGCACTGAGCACCTCAGTGCTTATTTTTTCATTGTGATTTATGTCCACACATTATACCTGCAGAAAAAATGGATGGCTATATGTTGTTAATTTAACTTTGGCTTTATGGAAGGACGGGACTCATAATATGGTACTTATGGTGAGAATCTCACTTTTGAAAACATAAAACCAACATGGTCTCCGCTCAGGGTGGACCCGGCTTTTTAGTCATTGTATGAAGGTGGTCCTCAAGGAAAATAGGTTGGGAACCGCTCTTGCAGAGCACAAATTCAGCAGAAATTTACATTTAAACCATTGTCTTTCTCTTGCCTTTTCATGTTCACGTTTTCCCATGTAGGACTAGGAGGAGGATTTGGATACATCGTTGGTGGCATCAACTGGGATCAGACACAGTTTGGAAGGTCAATGGGGGGTCAGCTGCGGGTCATTTACATGTTTACGAGTATCACGTTGGTGATCGCGACAGCCATGACTCTGATGAGCATCCCCGAGAGGCCTTTACCAAAGAGCCAAACAAGCAAAACCTCCAGTAAAAACCATCTGAAAAGCCCCAGCCTCCCCCTCCCTCCCTCGCCTCCCGTCCCCCCTGGAGCTGCTCTAGGACTGGATGAGAAAGACGAGGAAGGCCTTTACAGCTACAATTTTTCAAAGCCCCACCCGGGGAATCCTGACCCCCTGGCCCATTCTTGCAGCGCCAACGCGCGACTATGCGCTGGCCTCACTAGCCCCATATCACCTCTGAGCCCTCTCACTCCAAAATACGGCAGCTTTATAAGCAGGGACAGCTCGCTCACTGGCATTAATGAGTTTGCGTCCTCATTGGGAACCTCCTATATAGACAGTGTGCTCATAGACTGCTACACTGGTCAGCAGACCCCGCAGGCCCTGGCCCCAAGTGCCACCACCTTACCCCTGCCTCCAGGAGATTCACCCCCTCCAGACGGGGCCACACAGGAGGCGAGGAACCGTCCTGACAGAGCGACCCAGGACGATGCAGGCTCTCCTCCAGCTGGGAATGCTCAGGATGCAGAAGGGCCTCAGCCTGATGGAGATGCACAATCTCAAGGGGCACCTCAGGTAACAGCTGGGGCTCAGCCTGGTGCAGGGCTGCGTCGAGGCTCCACCGCTGGCATCCTGAAACGACCTCAGAGTCTTGCACTGATGGAGGAGCCGATGGCAACCCAGATCGTTGGGCTGGAGAACGGACGCAGGAGAACGGTGACTTTTAGCCAGCAGGTAGGGGAGAAATTTCAACACTGACCCAGGCTGTTTAGTGACTGGCCATCATAGCGTTTCTAACAGGGTGCTTTGTTTTCTCTCGGGTGCAGGTTGCAAACATTTTGCTGAACGGAGTGCGCTATGAGAGCGATCTAAGCCAGAATGTGGAGACAGCAGATTCCCAAATGTCAATGAAGCTGCTGTGTATAGCCATTTACCGGATGCCTCCCTCTTTACGGAGTTTATGCACTAATCATTTTTTAGGTGAGAATAATCACTTCATTTTTACTGCCACACTAAAATCTATTTTACATTTAATTTAAGTTAATGCTTTTTTTCCCTTTCTCTGTGCTGCAGGCTGGTTGTCGTTTGAAGGCATGCTGCTCTTTTATACTGACTTCATGGGAGAGGTTGTGTTTGAAGGAGACCCCAAAGCCCCCCATGACTCTGAGGCATACCAACGCTACAATGCTGGGGTCAGCATGGGCTGCTGGGGAATGTGCATCTATGCATTCAGTGCTGCTTTCTACTCAGGTATGCACTCTAAATCACATGGTGTACCAAGACTTTTTTTTTGTATGGTTGACTGTGTGAAGTTATTTGTCTGATAATTTATTGTTTGTTTTCTTTTTTAATCTTCTTCAACTTCCAGCCATATTGGAGAAACTAGAGGAGCGTTTCTCTCTTCGCACTCTGTATTTTTTTGCCTACTTGGCATTTGGTTTGGGCACAGGTCTGGCAACATTATCCACCAACCTCTACGTGGTTCTTTCTCTCTGTGTCACCTATGGGGTGCTCTTCTCCTCATTATGTACACTGCCTTACTCTCTGCTGTGCGAATACTACCAGAGCCCTCAGGTAAGTGTCTACAGATACACAGCTTGATTACTTTTCTTTGTCTTCGTGCTTTATTGTAACTAAATACAGCATATTTTCTAAATTATTTATTTGAAACACTTGGTTTTAATTCTTCCTTCCTCTGGTAAAAAAGTATCAGAGGAAGCAAGTGGTGGAGCACAAGTTCTTAATTCTTTGTTTTAAAGGATGTTAAACTGAGAAAGCCTATGGACATGAGTTATTTAATGAAATAGAGTTTTGGGGAAAATTTATCATCATTTTGGGAAAATAATTTTATGTCTTCATAGGTTAGTTAAAGAGAGGGGTTTCTGTTAGTCAAACACCTGTCCCTTTTACAGTATTTATCTATTTAACCAGGCAGACCAACTGACATCAATAATCGATTTGGCAAGGAGACCTGGTGAAAATAGCAGCCAATATTCAACTATTTAAAATAAGATGAATAAAGACAAAAACACAAACCGCTATAAAAACTAATTATGGATGTTCTTATAGTATATTTGTAACAGAAAAAATGGCATTCCCCCTTAAATGAATTCTTTAAGGCACACATTTAAAATCATTTAATGATCTTCACAGTTTCATTCGGACATTTGTGTATGTTGACAAAGAAGGCGAAGGTATATAAAAACTTTTTGTACATCATTGAGATTTTAGCATATATTTACCATGGTTTTTACAATAAAGTCCTGAAGAGTCAGTTGTCTTTCAGTGACAAACTCTCAACATGCTGCCATAACAACTGATGTAAGCCTTCTTCACACTGTGGCTGAATCATCAGTTTAAATGATCAATGTTTTTAACATATTGTTGCAGAACAAAGGACACCAAGTGGCTCCTCCCTTGTTTTTTCTTTTCTTTCTTTCTTTTTTTTTTTTACTCACAGTTACAGTTTAATCATCAGCTCAAACAATAGTTAATCAGTCTCAGGCAAACAGCAGAGGGTGCAGCTAGAGCTCTCAACTCTACACATGGTGCAGAATTAGTTTTCCATGAGCACAGCGCACTAAGAACTAAGAAGCGCCACTCTTCGTTAGTGTTCATCAATCAGTAACGCATCGTTGAGAGTAAGCAGAGACACAAAAAGCCCACACAGGGAAAGCACCAAACTACAAAAGCATGAAACCTTAGCAAGCAAGCGCGCCACCATCTTGAAAGTTTGCTGGTGCAGGCAGCTTTGGACAGTACTGTAATGAAACTATACACCAAGATTCAGACATTTAAGCCTTTGTCCTGATGAAAACGATACACATTATATTTGTTAGATTATAGTAGTAATATTGATTTAAAAAAATTCCAGTAGGGAAATTATTTCTCTTCAATTAAACCATCCTAATAACATTACAGTTTCAGGGGAGCCCTTATTAGCTGCATTAGATATGGAATATCTAACACTAATGTTGTCATTAGTTATGCAGATATCCGTGCATGCAATGTCTGTTATTCCCATTACATTGAACAACATATCATATGTCTAATATTAAATCTTAATGTCAGATATTTCATACAGTCTGAGTTTTCCTACAGGTCATTATTAACTATTCCAGCATGGTGTGGTTGTAAGAAAATGTAATAGTGGTTACTGGGTTCGGCCAAAAAAGTTGTTTTTCTACATATATATGTTAACCAAACAGTTAATGTGAACAGTAAACAGTTTTAGCTCATATGGTTGTATTACACACACAGTCTTTGAAACACTATGTAAACAAAATTAGAAGCTATAAGTTTAAATTGACCTGATTTGCGGTTAACATGGACTCAGCAGAGATGTTGTCTTGTTCCATTTGCTCACGGACTGTGAAAAAAGTGCTTTCCTGCTGAGTCTAAAAATGGCCGGATGTTGTAACACATGTCTGGCTGGTTTATGTGTGGGTCAGACTATCAGACTTGCAGCATGTTGAAAGTGACAATTAAGTAATACAAGGTGCAATTTAAAAAGATTGACAGATTTGAAGCATCAGGATTCTCCCTCAAACATGACGCTGAATGACATAAAACTAGTGGA
Source organism: Craterocephalus amniculus (assembly GCA_036024015.1). Lineage (NCBI taxonomy): Eukaryota > Metazoa > Chordata > Actinopteri > Atheriniformes > Atherinidae > Craterocephalus > Craterocephalus amniculus. The sequence goes on along the minus strand of JAVQJG010055530.1, from coordinate 22,326 downwards.
CATGTGAAATATCCTAATGAGGATTATTAAAGTGGAGTCAGCAGTTTGTTGTGTATTATATTTTTGTAAAGAAAACTTGAAAAGTTTCCTGTATACATGTTTGTAGAAACTTAATATAACTTAAAGGAGCTATACCTGTGCCTATGTACGAGTCCTGGCCATTTTAGTTAGCGAAAGCAGCTCATTTTTAGTTTTGGCATGAACCTCTGTTTCTCTGCCAATGGGATTAACGTCCGGATTCCCTAGGGGAAAGCTCCTACTGGCTGATCAGAATCCGGAAGTTACGGAAGTTAACCCCATTGGCAGAGAAGGAGCGTAACGCCAAAGCTAAAAACTAGCCGCTTTTGCTAACTAGAATGTCCTGGACTGGTGAGTCATTTATTTTTATGGGTTTCCCCCTTTTACCACATAATATACCGTGTATAAACCATTTTTCTTAGAAAGACTAAAATGATATCAGGTTTAGCTCCTTTAAACTTGACTTCTGGCTGCAGCTTCATATGTGCGGCAGAACAACTTCTCTCTAAAAACACCTCTAACTCTTCTTTTTAGCTGAAGTCTTTGCTGCGATCACATGACCAAACCTGTCTTCCTCTTTCAGTTTTGTGGGTCGTCAGAGGAGGGCACCAGACGAGGGATGGGGGTGGACATCTCTCTGCTCAGCTGCCAGTACTTCCTGGCTCAGATCCTGGTCTCCGTGGCGATGGGTCCTCTGACCTCACTAGTGGGAGGGGCTCAGGGAGTGATGTATTTTTCAAGCCTGATGTCATTCGTGGGCTGCCTGTACTCCTCTCTCTGCGTGGTGTACCAGCTGCCCCCCCCTGAGGGTGAGCCCCCCGAAAGCGAGACCCAGCCACTGTTAGTGCACATCTAGCAAAGCCTCACACACACACAGTCCTACACTGTCGCTTAGTGTCTGAGCGTGCTGACCTTCACCGTAGTGGTAGGGACACACACACACACACTGCACATCCTGCCGCACACTGTACAGCACAGTTTCACGTTGTTTTACACTAATCCGCTGCTCTTCTCAGAGCGAAGCAGACAGACAGGCAGACGTTGGCCACCTCTCTAATACGTAGGGGTGTAACGATTCATTTTAACAACGATTCGATTCATATCAGGGTTTGTGGTTACGATACGATTCATATACAATACCAGTTCATTTAAAAAGATACAGTCCGAAAGATTCAGTGACTTGAAATTGATTCAGTATATCTAACAACAACTATCATTAGAAATTTAACCAGTGTGATTGTCAGAAATGTCTGAATGCTGGACAGTGCAGGGAAGTTTCTTAGATTCCTATTTCTTGTAAGAGAATCAAGTATGAATTAAAAATATGGGTATAAACAAAACAAGAAACAATAATTAAAAGCAAATCCATTCACAACTTTTTTAGTTTTGATTAAGTTCACCTCTCCAAGTTGAATCAACGGAGGCTAAACCTTTTGTAGCATTAGTTTAATATTTAAACACATTTATTTTAATGAAAGTACAGTTAGTGCAAAACAATATTTTAATAACCTGCTACTTCCACTATTTTCTCCACATAAAAAAGTACAAAAATAAAATCTTCTGTGCTTCAATCCAAAGTATTATTTCTCAATATCGATAGAATGGATAAATACCTTTTTAAACGATTCTCAATGGGTAAATATCGATTTTACTACCAACTTGCCGAGCACATATCAATGCTGTTGAATCATAGGAATATAAAATCGATATATCGATGTACTAGATGAATCATTACATCCCTACTAATTTGTGTATACATGATGTTCATACAATGTGTGTGCCCATGCATTTCTCCTAACTTTTGCGAATGAATGTGTGACCTTTTTGAATGTGTGTGTGTGTGACTGAGAGAAGCTGAGTGATTGAAGCTGAGTGCTGATGAGCCTTAGTGGTTCCTGTGTCTGATTCTTTGCTGTCAAATCTTGCATCGTCTTTACTTGCTTGTTTGTTGCTGTTTAGGATAGTAATGTTGGTCACTACGTGCAAGTTAACCACAGCTTTCCCTCCTCTTTTCCTTCCTTTAATCAGTTGCCTAACGCCTGCATGAGCTGCGTTGTGATCTCTCAAAGCCACACAGTAGTGTTTTTGTTTTTTGTTCATTTGGCTAATGGAATGTCTACCTGCCTGTTTCTCTGAGTTAGCATCCAGCGTCACACCTGCGGCAGGATTTTCCGACTAAATGAATGTGCTGCCAGTGACTGCTCACACTTTCTTTTTTGATGATTCAAGAGCTCGTGTTTGCCTAATTTAGTAAACTTACAGGTGCTATCCGGAAAATTGTAATATGCTGGAAAAGTTGTTTTATTCTGGCAATTGAACATAAACGGTCAAACCAATACATTTTATGTACTACGTACAGATGCAAGCGTTTACTTTCAGATGACTTACATTTTTTAATTTAAAATCCATTTTTTTATGATTTCAAGAAATATGCAATTTTTTTGAGTTTTTGATTTGATGTTTTCTGAAGCTGCAAATCCTTATAAGTAAAATATAAACAACAAAAACCTGAAATATATTGATTTGCATACTATTTGTACATTTAATCTTTGAAGTTAAGTTACAGTTTCAGCTTTTATTTGTTAAGATTTTTGCTAATTCTGATTTGCAGCTTCAGAAAACCTCAAATTAAAAAACTCAGAAAATTTGCATATTTCTTGAAATCAATAAAAAATGGACTTTAAATAAAAAAAATGTCAGGCCTCTGAAAGTGAACGATAGCATCTGCATGTAGCACATAAAATATATTGGTTTCACTTTTTATGTTGAATTGCCTGAATAAAACAACTTTTCCAGAATATTCTAATTTTACGGGTAGCGCCTGCATATTCTCCTTGTTCATAGTATAGAAGGGCTTCACATTGTCCACATTTTAACAACAAAGACAACAGTTTCAACTAAATCTAGTCAATACGATAATGTGAAATCTCCAAAGTAACATTTTGGAAGTACATCTAAATGTCCCACACTTTAACACATAACTTACAGAAGCATACAGAAATGTGTACTGGTGGCAGTTTCTGTCCGGGCCCTCACTTAGCCCCGTGCAGCCCTGTGCGCCGTGGCCCGACTCCCAGCCATTCCTTTGTAATAATGACAGTGATTCTTGTCATTGTCAGGAAGAGGAGAAGTTGAAACTGGGGTGTGAATCAGGATTCAGTCGAAAACCAAACAAAACAGAAGAGCAGCAATCAGAAGACTCATGTGAACTGTGGGTAACCCCGAAGACGGACAACGTTAAAAAGAGAGGGGGGTTAGATTGTGGGGGATTCACAGAGCCAGCAGCAAGTGCTTCTTGACAACATTAGGGCGCATGCTTACGGTAATAGGGCATCTGCTCCACTGTGCTCGACCCATTGTCTCACTGTAGTGATGACCTTACGATTTGTTCAAATAAAAAAGGGGGTCTGCACTAGAAGATAATTCATCTCTTTTCCACGCTGAGGAAATCATCTTCATCAGCAAAGTGATACGTTTTATTTTATTTTTTTTTCATCTGCTGTGCCATTGCAGTTCAGTCTCTACAGCTTACATCAGGGCTTTAATACGAGGTTAACTTTTAACCTTTCATTGTGATGGTTCCTATGAGCACCGCGACACCCTGGTGCCTCTGCAGAATGTCGATACTCGCCTGCTGTTCGAGCCTCCTGGACTGAGCGGATGCACGCCATGCTGAATGTTTCTGAGGAAACAGTAACTGTACGGATCATGCTGCTGCAGCTTGCTTGAGGAAGAAGTAAAACACAGTTTTTGTGTTATATGGTACCACCTATTGTTCAATATTAGCATTACTGTAAAAGCTGTTTATTCAGGGTTCATTTAAAACTAAAATCATCATTTTACCATTCAGACTCCAGTGTTAATTACTGTTTCATTTACTGGTCTCCATTTCTACTCAAACTGCTTTGCAGAGGTGGAAGTAACTGGCTACAAATACTCAAGGTACTGTAATTAGGTACATTTTTGGGGTACTTGTACTTTTATGAGTATTTCTTCAAAGTGTGTAATTTTATTCATACTCGATTACAATTAATACCATGTAATCTACTTATAAAATCATAAATTACTGAGTACGCCAATAATTTGCACCTTCCATACACCACACTTTAATCGTTAAGAAAATAAAATACCGGATAGACTCGGTAAACAGAAAGGCGAGTTTGTCTATGCTAGCATGTCATTTACCTGCCTGTTCAGTTTTTTGGGAATTTAAATTGTTCTTTGCAGGTTCAAAACATTTGTCAATTTTCCTGAACAAAGAAATTCTGCTCGTCTCATTTCTTTACCAAAAAATTCCTTCGTACAATTGTTCTTCTGAGAAAACTGCTTTGAACATAGATGTTCTCAACAGTTGAATCAAATGCCTGCTATTGATGACACAATAAAACATTTATCACTTAAAAAGTATTTAATACTCTTGAGTAGTTTGAGAAGAGTACTTTTTACTTAAGTGTTTAAGACCAGTACTTGTAATTGAGTACAATTTAAGGAATGTAACAGTATTTGAGTATTCAATTTTCAGTACTTTCCCCATCTCTGCTGGTTTGGCACCTTCAGAGACTTTAGCAACAGCTGAAAATAAAAGCTATGCCACACGGGGGCGCCATAACACAAAACAAACCACTTGTTCTGCACACCAGTGAAATTATCCCTGCTCCTTCCTGCATCTCAGCCAGCCATTTTCCATGTAAAGAAAAAATTGGGTCAAGTGACATCATCCACTTATAAAACCATGGTTTTATGAAGCACTGATGGTGTATTAAACATTCAACATACACACAGAGCCAACATGCTTAAGTAAAAAGACAAATTTATTTGTTAATCAGAATATACAAAGCAGTGGGCTGAAGTAACCGAATGCCATCCTTGTTCTGAAAAAGGCAGTCTTGTACGCAGAACTGGGCTACCCAACCATAACATAAAACTCGTTGAAAATGCAAGAAAAACAAAGTATAAATGGTACAAACTTGCGTGGAATGCATACAGAACAAATGACCAAAGCTTTAAGATTTAAGAGGGGTTAATTAACATTGCAAAACCCTGCCTCCATAGAAAAGGGTCAAACAATCTATCAATGGAGGTGCAGGAGAGCCCCTTTATGCATTTCCACCATCTGTTATGTTAACAGGGCAGCCAGGGATTAAAGTAGCAGCTCAACACAAAAAAGACACTTCAACTAATAATGCTAACAACTGTCCATTATCCCCTGCTTAAAACTTATCTTTGGTCCTTTAAGTGTATCTGAGAGGTCAATATGAGCCTGGGTGAGCAGCTGCCTGTACGTATGGGTCATCTGGTCAGCACTGACATAATAGAGACTGTGCTTCTAAACACACTGATGTAAAGTCAGGAAATGAAAAGAAAACTGAACTCATTGTGTGGCCCAATTTCTACATGTAAAAAAAAAAGAAGAAGCAAATTTTAAAGACCAATAAATAACATCATAAAAGAAAAAAAATAATAAAAAAGGATGCAGGGCCATTAAGTTTCAAGACTCCAGTGCAATGTGATAACATGGGAGCAACCAAAAAAAAAAAATCTTTTTCTAAAGATAGAAAAAGCACAAGCTCTACAACACGATGTTGACCAGGCTGGTGAGACAGTGCCGCAAACAAGAAGCAGGGCAAAGACCTAAGCCTCCACTTTAGCCTCTTTCGAATCTCCATTTTCCTCTGTCTTCTGCTTTTTTGTCTCCGCATTTTCCTAATGAAAACAGAATGCCGTGTGTAAGCAAAAATTAGACATCAGATTATACAGAAACATGGGATTAAGATGATACACTTAAGCCTAATGACAACCCACCTCCTCCTCCTCCTCAGCTGCACGCTTCACAGGCTGTGCATCAGTCTCCTCAGCAGGGGGCGCCTCCTCTGCATTTTCTGCAAGGACAGTTGTGCTGTTTAGAAATTACAGCCTTAACCTTTCATGCACTTAGATCCAGATTCACTTACAGGGAACACTTATTCACAACAGACATCAAAACAGTCATGTAAATATAATACAGACGCATTAAACATATTTGCTTTCGAAAGTAAAATTGTAAAACACACCTCCATTCTTCTGTTCCTCCTCTGTGGTTTCTTCCTTTTTGTCACTGTGATCAGCACCATTCTGGAAAAAAAGTAACACCAGTTCTGTCATAACGAGGATTTACATATGTAAATGTTAAAAAAAGAAAGGAAAAAAATAAAACTGGAAATCGTAATTCAAATACTTCTCCCAGAAGATAACATGTCCTATTATTCTATGGGGACTCTTTAAAAACAGGCGTGTATAGGGAACTCTTATTAACCCCCAAGAGGATTAACTGCCAAGCTGTGAGAAACCACAGTATACAGAAACCAGTGGACACATCTGTGCCGTTTCACAACCCAAACAAAGCAGTGTGTGGAGGGAGCAGCTGAACAGGAGGGGGAGACGGGCGCAGCAACACCTGCATGATGAGGGGCGCTAAGACAAAAGGCCACGAGGCTGGTTTGTCTCAAACTCACTGTGCCATTGGCAGGTGCGTCCCCGGTTTCAGTCTTCTCCTCGTCCGCTTCTACTTCTTTCTTCTCTTTCAGCTCCTAAAAAATAAAGTTGACAAGAATTATTAGTACCCTGAACCATTTGTTCGCAAATAATCGATGTAAAAAAGGAAATAAAGAAAGGGAAAATAGGTGGATAGGAATAATAAAGACGCCGCGTCTGTTTATGTAGAAAGCGGTGAATGTTGAGGGTTTTCATCTCGTGCCGCGCAGTGTGCACGCGCTGCGGCTTCCCGCCCACAGCAGCTCCGCTTCACCAGCTGCACCGTTTGTGCCGCTTTGTCTGCTGAACCACACGTTTTAAAAAACCTTCTCCATCACATAGCTGTCACCTTTCACTTACAAACACCGTCTTTCAATGCTTTATATTACCGTTACATCGTTTTAAGTTTTTTTGCTCCTTTCAATTCAGTCATTTTGACTCTTACTCATTGATACTGAGTTAACTTAAACGAAGTGCCGTTAGCGGAAACCTTTGATACATCGTAAACTAACTGCTGTCGGTAACCAGAGTCAGCCAAGCCCGTTGATTAAACAAACAAAGAAACAACTCGAAAAAGTTAAAGAAATCTTAACGATTGTTCAACCGGGGTAAGAAAAAAGAAAAGATTGAATGAAACGCACCTTGGCTGTAACCTCTGTGGTGGCGGTTGTGTCAACAGCTGTGTCGGCCATGGCTAGTTTTTTTAAATTAATTTAGATAATTATGATCCTTTTTAGATGTTTTTTTATTTTCTCTCTGCAGTCGTGTGGATAATCCAAAGACGCTGAGAGAAATGATGTCTACTCTCTTCTCCGCTTTTCTCTCGAGCTCGTTGAAAATCCACTCTCGTTGGACACAAAGATTCGATCCCGCACATGATTGGTCCATGTCAGCCACAGCGGTATACTATTGGTAGAATGTTTTGTCGATCTCAGTAAAATGTCCCGCCTCCCAACCATCTCCTCATTGATTGGTTAATTTTATTTAAAGCGCTCCTCTACGATGCCTCTGTTCTTTTCTTCTCTTTGCCATCAGTTTGCTTTTGGTTTTTCCGCCGATATGCAAACAATGGACATAAGTGCCGTCTTGTTAAAGTTATTACACTCCATCAGATTCTATAAACGACTAAATATTTTCTCAAATAGACAGATTGTTAAAGGAAAACCACAATTGGCCACGGAGATCTTTTGTCTAGTATTCTGCTTTGCACACATAGAGTGTCAAATTACATACAAAACGGAATATGTGACGTGTGAAAACCCCTCCTCCTTACCATATTTAACTCATATAACAAAATGTTCACCAGCTACCTAAGTGTGCTTACATGTTCACTTTTAATAACTTTAACAGGAGGTTTTCAAATCTTTGATTATCCTGGTGAACAACATCAGGCTTGCACAATAGGAAGAGAAAACATAAATGCACAATTGAAGTTTAATTTGCTTTTATTAAAGAGAAAATAATTATTATTTTCTCTTTATATTTATAAATGAATTTTCATATATTACCACATTTCACTGACTGAACATACAGTATCAGTTCATCGAAAAGTGACACATTTGTACAAATTAATCACATGCTAAAGGACGAGTTAGACAAGACAAGTGCAGCTTTGTGATTTATAGGTGTATCAAAGACAGTAATGAGGTGTGTGCTGTAGGAGCTATTCATTATACTGTTAAAGATGACATACCTTTTTATTTAGGAATAATTACATTCCTACAAAACATTAAAAGCTCAAACCCTAAAGTCCCAGAAAATGATAAATATTTCAGGCCAAGCCTGTGTTACACATTTTTGATGACATCTGTGTAAGCTTTCTTAAAAGCTGCAAATATTGTAGAAGCATGTGTGGGAGGGATATTTGATGACAGATGGGAATGATGCACTCTTTTGAAATCATGTGTCTGATAGATATTAACTTTTGTGCTGCAAAAGCAGCCATTTTTCCATCTAAGTTCATTGGGGTTAGCTGTCTTACCTGCCACTGGAGTCACTCACTCAACTGTTAAACCAAAGGAAGTGGTATCATGCGGCTTTTAGAAGCCCAGACTCTTATTTAGGTCTGCATCTGGTCAAGGCCTCCCTCTCACTTAAATAAAAGTAAATTAGAAGAATCTAATCTTTTTGTGCCAGGACACATTGTTGTACATATTCAAGCTCGAGGAAAATCACCTTCCCTTGAATGTTAGACGCAACCGTCATTGTACCACACAGAGCTAGCTTTAAATTTCATATTACTTTTGCCTGCAATTATTACAAAGTCATTAGTGTAACAGTGTGATTGTCACTCTTCAAAACATTAATAAACGTGCTTTAAATATTGCTAAAGAACCAAAAAAAAACTTGTCCCAACACATCCAAGAAAAATATCTTGTTGTAAACTGCTATCAGCCCTCTAATTTGCAGATCTTCCACTAATCCTACACCGCATCAATTATCATCTTGCAGAATTCAAACCACTGACTCTGAAAAAGGCCTGTGTTGTCATTCACCCCACATTCAGCTGAAATATAATTATGAGGAATGCATTTAAACAGGAAGATCAAAGGGTTGTGTCTATCAGCGTAGGAGCTAGCTGGGTTTATTCTCTTCTTCATTTGAGGTTTTCTGGTTTGTGTTAAGTTTTGAAGGATATGATGGATTCTATGAAGCATTTTTTTATCTCATAAACCAAAGCTTTTCATATTTTATGTGAAAATAATCATGAACAGTAAAGAAATTGCAATAGACTTATACAAAGTGGTTCAGACCAAGTACGAATGGCAGCAATGCTAGAGAAAGCGAATAAAAGAACGCTGATGTAGGCAATGTATTTACCTCAAACCTACATTAATCCATGGGAGGAACAGTAGAGCAGACTAAAAAGCTGAAGGCATTACTCACTCTTTCTCTGCAACTGGAAAATGGGAGCAATCAGAGAGAGGGGGAGATCATTTTGTTTGTGAGATCATTTCCTGCTTTTTTCCCTTCCTTTTTGCCACACTGGACATGTTTCTATAGGCAATTGATGAGCTTTCGAAGGAGAAAAGAATAGGTAAAAGTCTCCAACATGTGGCATCAAACATGGCAATAAAGCTAAAAGTTAAGTTAAAAAGGAGCAGATTTGCTTTCTGAAAACCTCCTCACTGCCAACTAGTCTGTTACCACACTTTCCACACATAGGAACAAGAAAGCCTTCTATGCGACCCAACATTATGAGACCACAGAAAGTAATATGAAATTAAAAGAAAAGTTTCTTTGTGTTCAGTGACTCACGTTTGAAAACTTGGTGCTCCTGACGCCTTAGAAAACATTTCTTTAAGCGCTGAGCCTTTACCTGCGGTGGTCAGAAAACTTTAAGATAAAAGAAAGGAAGTCCACGCAGGTTCATTTTACCTTAACTTCTTGAGGACAAAGGACTGACCTCACTTGTGGAATGCCAGTGCTGGAGGGGAGAGCAAAGCGGGGCCCATCAAAGAGCAGAGGTCAGGATTTGGTGGGGGAGGGGTCCCGATAATTGGTGGCGGCAAACTGAGCTCTTTTGTTTTGAGCAGCAGTGTCCTGCGTGGTCTGCTTGTCTTTCTCTGGTTCCCATGCAGAGTGCAGGGAAAATATAATGTTGACTCTTCACTGGATCTCGTCAATTAAATGCATAAGGAGAAAGTGTGCAAGCTGTGCTCATCTATAACTAATACAATTAAGTACAGTCAATATTGATAATAATGTTGGGGCCTTCTGCAACAATGTCCAGGCTCAGATGATGTGTTCCAATAAAATCACTAGAAATGCTCCTGATATACTGTAACTTCTGTATTAGCCACATTTCATACAGTGTTAACCAGCAAATCTGTAAGCTGACATGGTAGAAATGTAAATCTTAAGACCATAATGTATAGGTATGTGGATTTAAGATTCTTTCCTCTGCTCAACATTTTTCCTTATTGATAAAAATGTCTTTGGAAATAACAGCATATTGAATACTCTTTTATATTACTAACAATTCAAACAAGCAGAAAATTGATTTATAGACTTAAATATTTTACAGTGACACAACAACAGCCATATTGTTTGGTTGTTTTATTGAGCATATTGGTAGTGTGCTCTAACACAGCCCATGTTAAAGCATCGGTTTGTGCTTCCAAAAAAAGTCAGAAGCTGAAAATGAAGTTGTCACCTTTGTAAGATAACAGAGATAATGCATACAAATGCTTATCAGAGCAGCTGAGATCCTGACACCCTGGGACTCTGGATCCTCTTATAGTTATGGTTTGGCATGCTTCATCTGTGCTCCATGGATTAAGTGTGTTAGTTTGTAGGTGCTTTGAAAATTTGGAAAGTGCCATTTGTAGGGCTTCCCACTGCGCACAGCCTCTCTGTACACTCTGATGTGAAGCAAGGTTTGGCTTTATTTCAAGCAAATTTAGAGAGAATGATGAATGATTGTCTCCTTCCCTGCTTGTGATAATCAGTGGCAGGATATAATGGTCCCCTGGTTCTGTAAACAGCATGCTATGAGCAGTGTTGCTGCAGAAATCCCCAGAAGGTGCACAGATACAGACGCCCTCTGAGGGTTTACATAGAATCCCAAAGTGGACAAAGACCACATGTAGATTGTGCCACAGGGACTACATTTCCCAGCTGCCATGAGGATCTCAGTAAACTGGAGGAGGCTGACGGGGGTCATGTAAGGTCTGTAGTATGAAGCTACATCAGATTCCTAAAAGCTGCAAGAATGAACACATGATACACATGACATGTAAAAGCATTGTCTCATAAAACACAAGGCACAATCTGTGTTTCTTGCTGGAGGATTTTCTGTTGCTTCCATCTCCGAATCATCATTACAATATTTATATGTATGAAATTGTGAACAAAGAAGCAGCTGGACATGCTGGCATATTTCTATCACAGTGTACAATATAGTCGGCAAGCAGAGAATAATATGATTGGTATGAAGCTGTTAGTGATTAAGTGGATGCATCTGAATAATTCATGCAGTTTGTTCTGGCTTTTTTTCTAATAATCTCAAGAAGTGTGATCCTACAACCCTAGAGCAGGACAAATAGACACAGTAACAAATGCCTTCTTTCAAACAGACCGTTTGAATTTAACTTGCGCTTGTACCTTATTTATTTCACCTCTTAGCTCCACCCCTGTAACTGTCTTGCCAGAGGAAAGTGGAAATTTCCAGTAATTCCTACTGCTTTGCAAGAAGGGCTCCTCCTCCTTCTAGTTTCCCGCCTTTCTTTCGCTCTACCTGCTCTCTCCTGCAGCATGCTGGTGGCCTGAAGACCTCATGTATGTCTCTCAACCCTGTGGCAGGCCATTTTTATTTTGCTTTAGCCTCTTGAAGACAAAACACCCCCTTTTTTTATCTGTTCTGTTTTATAGATATAGCCAACATTTACATTATTATCTTGATGTGTTTTATGTCTTTTACTGATGACTTTAAATATAATAATGCTCATTTGAGTGGCCATATAATTGGTGACTTTATATAACTTTATTAAAGGTGTTACTTGCGTTGACTGAGGGCCACAACCCTACAGTTTTTTTAAATGTTTTCCTGCTCATACACACCTGATTCAAATGAATGAATCATTGTTGGATTTATATCATTTGAGTCAGGTGTGTGGAAGCAGGGAAGCGCTGAAAACCTGCAGGACTGCGGCCCTCAAGAACCAACGTCGGACACCTGCGCCACGATGTATTTTTGTCGTTGTTTACTGTTTCTGAGTGCAGAGCATCATATAATCTTTTGAATATTTGAAGAATTGAGCAGTGTGCAAAAAATCCCATTAGCTCCTGAATGATGAGGATGGGGTTGGTTTTGGGATCCAGGAGCAGATGGTAGATTTGCATTTCTATTTCTCTGGCTGATAATCTCATGTCTGGTTTGTTTCAACGATGCTCCGAAGCTCGACCACAACTGACAAATTATCCATGACTCAAGACTCAAGATGGCGAGCAAATTGGTGGTTTTATAAAGGGCAACGCATATAGAAAACAAGATACTGTAACGCGTGAACAGCATGAGATGTGATGGCTATCTCGACATCTGCGGTTTTACAACTTCCTCTTTATCCAGACCAGAAATTTAACTGTTAACACAAGAGCAGCGATGATGTTTGATGGAAAATCCAACCCCAGATGAAGCCGTGAGACAGCTGGAGCAAAGAAGTTGGGAGTGTGTTGGTGGCATGAGACGCACTGACCTTAGACCCATTGTGAAGCACCAACAAAGAGCCATCTGCACAGCAACCACAGCTGAGATGAGGGACTTGCACACAGGGGAACTGAGGAGGGGGCAGGGTCCAGGAAAGTGCAACACACTAAACAACTGGGTGATTAAAGAGAATAAGTAAATCAAGCAAGATCTGCCAGATAAAGTGTAAAACGTTTTTAAAAAAGCCAGAGAAACATCTTAGAGCTTTGTAAGGAAAGATTATAATCAAAAAGCTTTAACATATATGAATTTAAAGAGCACACAGATATTTCCATTTGCTGGTAAAGTGTGGGCCTAATCACTCAAGAACACATTTCCTGTCTGCTGTATCAAGAGATGAAGCCAACTGAAACAGTTGAAGGCTAATATTTAACCCACACTTGAGTCCCTAACATTGTGGGCAGTTGTATTTTTTGCCTCCCAGGCAGGTGGTGTCTGCAATAATTTGTAATAAATGATGGGTTTAGATCGGATGTGAGTAGATCTGATAACAGATTATGTTATGTTAACAATCACTATTTTGATGGAAACAAGTTTTTTGTGTTTTTATTTTTCAAAGTGGTGATAACAAAGACAAAATGGTGTCAGGGACATCTGTAAAAAAAAACAAAATCTGAAATGTTTCACAGGTAAGACATGAGAGTCAGGATTGCTTAGCAACAGCAGTAAAAAATTCTTGCAGCCTGTGTGATAACAGAGAAACTGGCCATGCTGCCACCCAGCGGTAGGCTACAAGCACATGCAAATAATGGACTCACACTGGAAAAAATCATCAAAAGCACCCTTTGCTCAGAAGCATATGAGGGAAACGTGCAACTGTTCGCCGTGTGTAAACCTCATGAATGAAGAAAGACTCCATTTAAAACAGAAAAAAAGGGAAAAAAACCCTGCTTCTCAGGCACTGTTTGAAAATATGTTCAGTCATTTGATTGGCTGCTAAATGCACCAGCTCTCATGGTGGGTGGTTGCTTAGCAACATTCCTAGTTGGGAGGGAGGGCGTGATGGTGGGTGGGAGGGGAGGTGTGGCGTCCTTTAAGGGGAGGGAGCACCGTGGGTGCAGGCAGTCTGACTGGGGAAATACCTGGCAAAGTTCCCAAATAAACAAACAGGAGAGAGAGAAAAAGAGAGACATGAGGAGGACAGAGGACAGGAGTGTTTTCTGAGGCCAGATAACAGTTTTTATCTCGGATTAAAGGAACAAGGCATTTTACTGCCTGCATTAGTTTGTTCCTAAAAGCAGAACAAGGCTCATGACAGGAAGCCGAGCTCTTTTTGTAGAAAAACCTTGCCTTTATTTAGATGAAAGTTGAGAGAAACTCAACACACAAAGTCAAAAGCTGGTGGCTTCAAATGTTTCAAAAGGTGTACAATGGAAAAAAAACAAAACAAAAAAAGCGTATCAGGACACTGGTTGTTGTAGCTGATAGCGGTTTGACAAGGAGCAGATGAATGAACCGCAGACAAACGTGTAGTTGCCAGATAGCAGCTTGTAGGAACACGTGTGCTTGCTGGTTGGTTGTGTAGGTGTTTCTAGAAATGGTGAGGATGACTTGAACTAATTAAAACAGAATCACACCCACAGAAGACACTAAGAGATGAAAAGCAGGACTAACACGGTAAGTGGGTGAGGTGAAACTTGAAAATGGGAGGAAGTTAGAGTTAAAGGAGGAGAAAGGGTGAAGAAAAGTTCTTATAAGGAGAGGGGGTGAGAAAAAAGGAGGCTGCTGCTGCTGGTAGGTTTAGGCTGGAGACGGAGGTGGGCCTTGAAAATGGTTGATGCAGGCGGCCTCTACAGGCAATGAGGACTCTTTGTCAGGAGCAGGAAATGAGGTTTCTGTTGTGATTAAAAGGAAGGTTACTATGGCAATGCAGTGAGCCGTGTGCACAGAGAAATTTGCTGGGAGTGGAGGGGGCTAAGTGAGAGTTGAATTTCAAAGAAAACAGCCTCCTCCATCTCATCTCCCGCCACCACCTCCCCTCTGCTTTGCCACCGCTGCACCCTTTTATATCTGATAATCTGTTTTCATAGCCACTCAGTTGAGACTGCAAAGGGGATTATCTTGAGCAAACCAAGTCATTGGTTGATCAGTCATATATGTTCACAAATTTGTGGTTTTACTTCCTGAAAATACCTGGGGAAAAAAACCTTTGAATGACAAGTTAATAAAAAAGAGTTGACTCAGGATAATTAACATAATGGCCTAAATCTGTCTTCTTCACGCACAGCCCATAAAAAATGTATGACACCATCAGTGTGACCTTTAAAAGCTAAATATAGGAACATGCTTTGTTAATTGTTTCACTGAGCTACTTGTAAAAATATGTTTCTTAAAATAAGATCCCCATCCTGATTTTCTCTGGTGAGCGCAGGAAAGTAACATCTGGTGAATGCCATTTTTGCCCCACTGAATGCTCGCTCCAGGATGTTGAGATAAGATGACATTTGAGACTGCTGAAGATCAAAGCGAAAAAATTATCAGTGCATATTACAAGACATGCCTACTTCTGATATCACTGACATATATGTGAATAAAATGGTGATATGCCTGGTTTCAGTTTACAACAAATGGGAGATCTGTGCAGAAACGGAAAGAAAAGGAGAATCACTTTTATAAAAAAGTTCATTAAATGACCACATCTAGAAATGTTTGTAAAAGTGTGTAATGTTTGCCGATAAATTCTGGTAGCTGTGTAAATATGTATATATATATACACTGGGCGTTCTCAAGAGTGTTTTGAAAATGACTTTCCAATCAATAGATGTAACATAATTTTAGAAAGAAAACTGAAAAGCTATCTTTTAAGTTTAAATTGGTGTTGAAGCTCAAATATCCAAGAGAGGAAATGGTAATATAAAACAGATTTTCACTGGAGGTGGACTTAGAATAGCATCTGAGCAACCATTGCTACTCCCGAGACAGAAATGTGTTTAAAATGAGTTTAACTATGAAGCCCTACAAGCTGCTCACCTGAATTTTTGGAAACTAGCTTGACATCTCAGCATGGCAATTAAATTCATAAAAGACTTTGCTGCCACCAACCTTTCTGTGTGTGTATAGCCGCAAGTATTACCAGAAGTACTGCCTGTGAGGGCGAGTACTGGGACCAGCCTGTAGACTCAAAGCCAGATGGTGAGGCGCACATCAGAAGGACAGCTGGTTACCAGAGTCTTTCTGGTTCTAAACTTAATCAGTTCCAACTACACAAATCACACCAAGATATGATTACACAGCATGCTTGGCGATCCAAGATAAAAGGTGACATCCAAACATCATCATTAACTTTAAAATGTTTGCATGTGCAAACTACAATAGCCCCATTGCAGCTTCCATCATAGGTTGTATAGAGCCAATGAGTGAGCGAAGATGTTTTGAAACATATTTTTTAATATGCACTCATAAAACCACAGATCATGTTACTGTGTCACAGGAGTGCATCCTCCAAGGAGTGCTGTTTGCCACCAAGCTGCTGATTGATCTTTACGCCTTTTGTTGCTGCCTGTGCGGCAGAACTTTCTTGCTGGAGAACCTGAAAATCACACCGAGGACATTAGGAGAAGACGGAAAAACAAGAAAAATCCTGTAAAACCTGGGAAATAATTCTAACTGCATTTACCCCTTGCATTATTCTTTTGCGTAGTTCAGCTTCTGAAAGAGGCCGTTCATCCTCATCAATGTTAGGCGACTGTTCTGCATCATATTGCGCACTGAGGAACAATACAGACGCATCCGTCAACTGATCATGTTTGCCTTTGGATATTTGCTTAAATTTAATTTCAAACACGCAGACTCAAAAAGGCTCACCTGCTAGAGGCTTGGATATTTTGCTGCAGAAGTTTGGGATTTTTACCCGTTAAAAATTTGGCCAGCTCTTTAGGATTGTAGTCATTTTCCTGATCCTGTCATTACAGAAACACAAATTATTATATGGCAGAAATGAAAGAAAATATCACAGGCGTATAAGTAAAAACCTGAATGATATGAAAAGAAAAGTTAAAATACTGACTTTAGAATTGAGAAAAGCCTGAATAGTGAGCAGTCCATCAGTCTTCTGCTCCACGAGACCCAGGTAGGACATGATGTTGTTGTCGGTGATTCCTGTAGAGGAACCCAGCTTATCCTCAATGACTGAGCGGTCACACACCATCGTAGAGACAATACTGTTAACTCCTGTAAGGGGAAAGAAACTAACGTCACATCTACTTGCAGCAGTCTGCATATGTATTTCAGTGCATGAAACAGACATCTACAGCTGTACTATTTTCTGGGTTGTCGACGACCCGTCTTGGAGACAGCTTTGAGTTACCAGCAGTATTGGTGGGAATGAAGAAGTTCTTCAAATTGTTTTAATTACTGAGTTTAAAAAGAAACTGTCACACATGTAACTACATATATGATCTATGAATTCCTATTTTCCTGAAAGAGCTGCTCAAACAAACCCACAAGCATGTACATATTCATACATTATTCAGATATTATTTAAGATTTTTCCTCTGGGCTTACAGACCAAAGGCTATGCTATTAGTTAAATATTTTCATTAACAATACTGCAATCAAACTAAACAAACACTTGATCAGTCTTTGGCTGTTATAGCTTATATAACTTATAAAATGCTTAACCTCTTTTAATCTCATCCAGGATTTTGCTAATGACGTTGGCTCGGATTTCATAATCCTGTGCTTTGGAGTCAGTTTCCTTTTTCTGCTCTTCAATGTCTCTTAGCAAAGAGCAGTTATCTTGTTCCCACTGCAAACGTTTAACTTGAAACTGCTCCATCTCATTCTGAATCTGTAGAGAAACACAAAGAGATGAATATATTTATTAAATGACACAAATGAATGAACATTCTCCTCACCTTGCTTTTGCCCAAATAAACTTCATAAAATTTCTTTTATGGCTCTCATCAAATGTTCCGTAAGTTTGACTGCCAGTGTTATACAGTAGGTCTCTACTCTCCTGGTTGTTACCAAAGGTCATTTGAAACTGTGATTGAGGCAAGTTTTGTGATGTAAAAAAAAAAAGAAGAAGAACCACTTACGTTAACGATTTGATCCCTCAGTGCTTCAGCCTCATTGCTTTGTTCATTCACAAAATTCAAGAGTGCAAAGTTCCGGTCCTCCTCTACACAGAGAAAGGGCAACACAACAATGATGTACAGAAATTCTTTGAAATTGGATCTTCTAAAACTACTCTGATTATCCTTCATGTGTTCATTGTATTTCCAGAAAATGTGAAATAATCCCAACCTCTTTAATGTACTTAAATCACATGTTGGAAGAACAGAAACCGTGCCAGGGGAAGGTCAGTTCCTTTGATGTATGAGCAAATGGTCAGAACTGGATGGACACAAAGATTCCTTTGCCCAGCAGAGATGTATTTACATTTAGCTACATTGCTTTTACATTTGTTGTTATTCCAAGTTTAGAGAAGCATAAGATTGCTTATCTGTGTGGTATCACAATACAATTATTACATATTGTGAACTACTCAACCATAAAGGAGGTGGTGTTAAGAGGTTGTGCAGTTTTCAAGAATTTAGTGAGACCAGCGTACAACTAAATAATTCATGAGATATATGAAACACAAAGTAACTTAAATGAAGTTATGGAGACTTGGATAAAATCCAAAAATGCTACAAGAAGCTCTGTCTTTGTGTGTATATATGTGAACATGAGAAACTTACCCTGGATGAACTTGGTGGACACCAGATCCAGATTTTCTTCCCCTGTCACAGTCTGAATCCTCTCAAAAAATTCCTCCAGGGCATCCAGCGACTCTTCCCCAGAGTCCGTCCTCTTCTGCTCCTTCAGCTCTGAAACAGATCACAACACCCAAAACAGTTTCAGCAGAATAAGAATGCTATAAAACACGCTGTCTGACAGCATTATTATCAACTACTCCTCCACCTGGTGTTACCGTTGTCATAGTTTATTATCCAGACATTCCTCCTGGGCTTGACTGTTATTGAAATCAGTTCAAATACTCTGACTTATCCACTAATCGCACTTTTTAGAGCAAAACTCCACAGATGATTCATGTACCTCTTCTCCTTTGCAATGCTGCTGCCATCACAGTATCAGTCACATTGGAAATAGAAGGGGCATCATTTTGTGTCCATCACAACACTAAAGGGCACATTAGCAGAACGAACTGTGCTTTCATATTTTTGGTGCTCTATGATCCAATAGCAATGCTAGTTAATATCCAACATTTCTAGTTTCTGTCTGTGTTTTTTTGTGAAAGTGTTAACTAGGCATGTTCAGTTTTGATGTGTTACTGGTAATAATTGGTCCTTAACAGGTATTGACTTTTGTATTTCCTTTTTTGTATGATTAAGGAAGTGGAATAAAAAAGCCTTCTTAGATCAGTAGTGCTTAACCCTTTAAGTAATGAATCTCCCAGAAAAGGATTTGATAGTTGAAAAACAAACAGTGTTGTAAATTTTCTTTTCTCCACAGGTATTTTGGCAAGCCTAAAAACCTTGACATTATTTAATGTAATCATCACTTTACCCAGTTTACAACATATTTTAAAAATAAGATAAGACTTTATTGATCCTCACTCGGAAATTCAGAATTTCAAAAGAGGAAACACAAAAATAAAAAACAGCATACTCAAAGAGCAATTCAATCAAAGATAAAAATTAAACAAAATAAAATATAAGCATTAATGGAGAAAGTGTCTTTTTTGGCTGTTTACAATCATAAACAATGTATTCCTGCCCTTCTATTAAATTTTTATTTTTCTAAATGATTTTTTTTATCAAATTAAATTAAATAACAATGTCCTATTAGGCTAAATTATAATTTAGAAAAAATTTAAAATTATTATTACTTTTTTAAGTCTTCAGTTATTTGAATTACTATTAAGAATTTTGGCTTTTCTTTAATGGAAAGGTATGAATACATTTGTTCACAACTGTAGCTGTTCTTGGCCTCCCTCAGCTTTCTCTTCATGTCCCTCTGGAGCCCAAAGCCCATCCTTAGCCATGAAGGCCTTCTTCTTCTCGTTGAGAAGGCCTTAATGTCCTTAATAATTCATGGTTTAGACAAACCTTAACAGTCTTGGTAGCACCCTGCTGTTCCATAAGCGGCCTGTAGGTGGTGTCAAGGTAAACCAGGTTGTGGTCTGATTCCCCCAGAGGAGGGAGGGAAGAAGAGCTGTATGCTCCTTGGCATAAAGGAGGTCCAAGATTTTATCCCCTCTTATTGTACAGTCCTCATAATAACTGAGACTTACCCTGTTTTGGTGCTGTCTCGTGCTCGTTGTCCTGCCCACTCCGCTCATTGGTCTTGGTGCTCATGAACTCTTTCAGGCTGAACTCATGTGCAATAACCCTCTCAAGTTCTTTTATTTCTGCATTGTACTGGGCGAGGTCCTTCACTGCTTTCTCACTCATCATGGTCATCTTGGACTGAGCCTCCACCCTTGTGTACCAGTTTCAAATATGAGCTGCAGATTACAGTGATTTTCTCCAGATTATACCTGAATTTCAAAACTCACCTCCCATCATAAGCAGCCGTTGACTGACTGATTATTTCTGCAATCTTCTTACGGATTTCAAGTAGCTCCTAAAACATGCAGAAAGACATGTGCTATTCAAGTAGAAAAACATAAAAAACAGGAAGATGAAATAACAATAAAGCTAACCACATAAAGATTTGCCTTGTCTCATCATAAGTGATAGGAACTCTGACCGTGTTCAGCCTGTTATAGAGTTGCTGGAAACGGGCTCGCTCAACGTAAAGATTCTGCATCTCCTCTTTTAAGTGGTTGTTTTTGGTCAAATGCTCATTGAAGCGAGTGGATGCCTAGATGATAAGAACACACAAACTTTCATAATAAGAAGTAAAATCAAATCCGATACAAAGATGCATATGCTTTCCTTGGATGAGTCATTACTGCGTTTTTTCTAGTTACTTTGTTGAAAAGTGCTACAAAACTCACTCTTTCCAGTTTGCTTTCTAAAGTGTGTATGGCCTTTTGAGTCTTCTGTAACTCCACATTTTGTGCCACACTGGTACTGGCCATCCCTTTTCTCAGCTCTGCAACCTTCGACTCCATGCTCAAAATCTGCCCACATTAAAGACATGTGACATAATCTGCTATTTGTGTGACTAAAAAATCAAAATCAAAATTAAAGAAAATGAGGAAGAGGAACTCAACCTCCTTCTGCAAGTCACTTTGACTTTGCTTATCTTTCTCCAGCTCCTCCTCTATCACTTCCTGCCTCTTCAGCAGCACCTGAAGACTCTGAGCATCTTCGCTATCCTCTTGTTGGCGTGCAGAGCTCATACACAAACTGAGGTTTCGATGCAGCTCTTCCTGCTCCTTTTCCAGCTTTTCAATCTCCTGTCTGCATCCACATCACAAACACAACCCAATCACATAAATGAAGAAAACATATGGAGATATATTTAACAATGAGTGTAATGCTATATTCACTGTTGTCTTCGGATCTGCTCCCGGGCCTGGATGTTATAGGCCTGCCGATCTCCTTCCATGATCCTGAGTTGTCTCTGAAGTTTGGGTATCTCTGATTCAGTTTTAAGAAAAACCAGGTGAACATTAAAGCTGTTTCAATCACGCAGCAGGCAAAATAGCATTACTTAGATAGGAACGTCATCTGATTACATCATCAATGTTAGCTTACCTGTATCATCAATGTCCATCTCAGTGATGTCAGAGCGTGCACTTGTTGCCAGTCTTTTCTGAGACATGGTTAAAATAAGCTGCAAAATAAGATACAGGACAGATTTTGTGAAAGTGTTATTGCTCTCTGATAATAAGTTCATGAAGTTACTTGGATTCTAAGCTAATAAATCAGTCAATATTTTATCATCTTGTTCTGACAGGAATACTGGTTGCATTTGCATTACTGTTTTATTTTTAACCGTAATTGGCATTTATTTACGACTGTTAAGGCCGATGGCTCATCCACAACATATTTACTTATCAATTAACCTTAAAGAGGCTAAACCAAAAAAGTGTCTATGCTAGCTGTTATGGAAGACTTCAAACTTTGTTTGAAGCTCGTATTGCTGTTTACGAAAACATACGAGATTTTCTCACCAGTTGTAAGTCCAGCAACTCCAGTAACTGAAGAACGAATCAAGTGGCCTCCAACGGGCAGCAACTAGGTACCTCAGCGAGTTGTTAGCAACTGTTGCTAAGCAACATGGGACAATTCCATAGACTGTTTTGACGCTGAGCCTGCTGCCTTCATGTGGTTTGGAAAAGACGATCCTTTCCACCTGTAAAGTGGAAATAACTATTGCATTGTGTTCAAGTGCTTTTCATGTTGTTCTGAAGAAAAACATGGTGGACAAAAAGCGAACAATAATTAAATTATTTTTAAAAAAAGACATAACTTTAAATGGAGATACTATATAAAAGAATGTATGCAACAACAGCAGCAGAGAACATTTAGCATAACGTAATATTTACCAAACAGCTGCTCTCCGCCATGTTGAAAGGTCAAAGTTGATCTCATCTCGGCAACTCGGGCATCATAAGATTTTTCCAGTTTCCCAGTGGAAATTACGACATGAGTGGGTGCAATTTTGTCGGTTTTTGGTATTTACCATAA